>VSMD01097396.1:1763-69669 GCA_008750895.1 Mirza zaza
AAAAAAAAAAAAAAAAAAAAAAAATCACGACACAGCCCTCACTCAGTGCTCAACGAGGCAAGAAACTCATGGTGTAGTTTCTTGGGATCCTAAATGAGCCCACGAGCATGGGGGGACACGTCGATGTCCTCAGGCAACTGCGGGGACTTGAAGCGGAGATTCTGCAGGATGGTGGAGAGGAAGAGCTCAATTCGAGCCAGGCCTTCTCCAAGGCAGTAGCGCTTTCCTGAAGAGGAGAGGCGGGAGGGGAGGAGCTCCGAGAGAAATATGGGGATGTCTTCACGGTATACCTGGGACGGAGGCCCGCGGTCATGCTGTGTGGGATAGAGGCCACAAAGGAGGCCCTGGTGGACCAGGCTGAGGACTTCTCTGGCCGGGGCAAAATCGCCATGGTGGAGCCAGTCTTCCAGCAGTAAGGCGTGACCTTTTCCAACGGGAACGGCTGGAAGACCCTCCGGCGATTTTCTCTGGCCACCATGAGGGACTTCGGGATGGGGAAGCGGAGCGTGGAGGAGCGGATTCAGGAGGAGGCTCAGTGCCTGGTGGAGGAGCTGCGGAAATCCAAGGGAGCCCTCCTGGACCCCACCTTCCTCTTCTAGTGCATCACTGCCAACATCATCTGCTCCACTGTGTTTGGAAAACGCTTCCAGTACAAAGATGAAGAATTTCTGAAGCTGCTGGACCTGTTCTACCAGTCTTTCGCACTGGTCAGCTCTTTATCTGGCCAGCTGTTTGAGCTCTTCTCTGACTTCTTGAAGTTCTTTTCCGGCACGCACAGGCAGGTCTGCAAAAACCTGCGGGAAATCAGTGCCTTCATTGCCCGCAGTGTGGAAGAGCACCGGGAAACCCTGGACCCCAGTGCCCCCCGGGACCTCATAGATGCCTACCTGCTGCGCATGGAAAAAGAGAAATCCAACCCACATGGTGAGTTCAGCGAGAATAACCTCATCTTCAACACGCTCTCGCTCTTTTTTGCTGGCACTGAGACCACCAGCACCACCCTCCGCTACGGCTTCCTGCTCATGCTCAAACACCCTCATGTCGCAGCCCTCGACGACCGGGTCAAAATGCCGTACACGGACGCCGTCCTCCACGAGATTCTGAGATTCGCAGACCTTATCCCCCTTGGTTTACCGCACATAGTCACCAAGGACACCCACTTCCGAGGGTACGTCATCCCCAAGGACACCGAAGTATTTCCCATCCTGAGCTCTGCTCTCTGTGACCCACGTTACTTTGAAAAACCAGATGCCTTCAACCCTGACCACTTCGTGGATGCCAATCGGGCACTGAAGAAGAATGAAGCTTTTATTCCCTTTTCCTTGGGGAAGCGCATCTGTCTTGGTGAAGACATCGCCAGGAATGAATGGTTCCTCTTCTTCACCACCATCCTCCAGAACTTCTCCCTGGGCAGCCCCGTGGCACCTGAGGACACGGTGCTGAGTGGGTGTCCTTGGTGACTATGTCCTTGGTGAGGTCGACCTCACGCCCCAGGAGAGTGGTCTGGGCAAAATAGCCCCAACATACCAGATCCGCTTCCTGCCTCGTTGAAAGGCCTGAGGGAAAGGGGGAAAAGGATTCCAGGGTCACTAAGTGTCCCCACCTCCGAAGACGATGGCCCCCAGACTCCCTCCACAACTCCCTTCCTCTGAGAGACCTGCTGCAAGCCCGAGCCCTTCCCCTCCACAGCATCTGCTGTCGGAGCTGATGTCGCTAGTGCTAGTGAGTGGAGGGGCAAGATTCACACTCTGGTTCTAGAACCCAAACTCTTCATCACAGCTCCCTCTTTTTCATATACACATGTTTAAATACAGATGAAATACTCATGAAATACCATTAACCATTTACAATGTGAGATGTACTGGCAATGTTCATTCGTGATGCTGTCCAACCAGCATGACATAGTTCCAAACACTTTTATCATCCCCCCAACTATGGCCAGGTCCTATTAGGCAATCACACCCCATTTCCCTTTCCCTCCAGCCTCTGAAAAACACTAATCTGCCTTCTGTTTCTGTGGACTCACCTATTCTGGATGCCTGTTCTGGATTCCTATAAATGGAATCATACAGTACATGAAAAAAAAAAAATCACAAAACTAAAATTGATAAAATTTTTGTTCACTTTTTTTTTTTTTTTTTGAGACAGAGTCTCACTTTATTGCCCAGGCTAGAGTGAGTGCCGTGGCGTCAGCCTAGCTCACAGCAACCTCAAACTCCTGGGCTCAAGCAATCCTGCTGCCTCAGCCTCCCAAGTAGCTGGGACTACAGGCATGTGCCACCATGCCCGGCTAACTTTTTCTATATATATTAGTTGGCCAATTAATTTCTTTCTATTTATAGTAGAGATGGGGTCTCGCTCTTGCTCAAGCTGGTCTCGAAATCCTGAGCTCAAAGGATCCGCCCACCTCGGCCTCCCAGAGATAGGATTACAGGCGTGAGCCACCGCGCCCCGCCCACATTTTTAAATGACTTTTTTGTCTTTAAACACCACAAAGACAACAGTGAATATTAACATATAACTTTAACATGAATTCTTCCTACCATTTTAATATTTATTTAAATATATCATATTTAACAAAATAAACAGCTCTAAGAAGCTTGAATGTCATTATTTTTCTTAGTATCTTCTAACTCAAGTACACATACACAAAAATATAAAAGAAAATTTACAGTACTCAGCTAATTTCACTTTACTACATACTTGCCCAAAGTTGGGACCATGTGTTGCTCTCATCATTCACAGCATACCTTGCACCCAGTGGACATTCAAATATGTACTAGATAAAATAGTTTTCATTCATTATCATTGTTTTTCCTGCCATAATAAAATTTCATCTTTTTGTGGCCATAGTCTGTGATCTAGCTACAAAAAAATATTTAAGGCATACTAATCACAGACTACAAATCTTCTATTTTTGAACCCAGTATTATTCTTATATAACTTTAAAGTAAAATGCAAAACTACAGCTAATATACTGCAGAGATATTTATACTGTCTCCTGTGAAACTGTCCGATTACAAGTTGGCCCCAAACATGTTTTTGTTTTGAGAACGTAGTGAAGCATAGCATCATTGCTACGGGATATACAGCAGCATAAACTGTAATCATGATTTTATGTCACTATAGCCTATTTAATCTCAACAGACACTGTAATAAATTATATATTTAAAGCCCTGAGAAGTATTACTTTATAGTTTAGAAGAAATGTCTAGAAAGTCAGGTTCAATTTGCAATATGTTATCACTCTATCTATCCTATTAACTATTTAAAACTGTAGCATTATATATCTAAGGTGTATAGTTTACAAAACCCACATGACTCTGTATTATTTAACAGATAACACACAGTCAAAACATATAAAAATGAAACTTTCAGGTCTTTATATAACTGCTTTGTAGGGTAGGATACATCTTATAATCAAGTTATTTCCTGCAAATACTTCAATGTTTTTAAAAAAACTCTAAGATATTTTATATAATTTATGAATAATATATAACAAAGTAGGGGGAAATTAAAGAATTTGAAGTTAATATAAATGTTCTTAGAAAATCAAATACTTTTTTAATTTCTAAAGTGAAATAACTGGCTAGTCAAATATAGACACATTTTTTATTTTCTAACAAACTTTAGGACAATTTTCTTGGAAATCCATACATAATCAAATGTAATATAAAATAAATAGCTACAAAATTTTTAAAAAGGAGTGACTCATACTCTATTCATCTGATTATTTCAATGACTACCAAATCTAACTCATTTTTTTCCCAATTAGAAAGGTGCTCCAGCATAAACAATGATACAAAATAAAAAGGAACTATATCTGACCAGCCATGGCAATTCCTTTTTTTTTTTTTTTTTTTTGAGACAGAGTCTTGCTCTGTCGCCCATGCTAGAGTACAGGCATCATCATAGCTCACTGCCACCTCAAACTCCTGGGCTCAAGTGATCCTCCTGCCTCAGCCTCCCAAAGTGCTAGGTTTACAGGCATGAGCCACAACGCCCAGCTAATTTTTTCTATATATTTTTAGTTGTCCAGCTAATTTCTTTCTATTTTTAGTAGAGACCGGGTCTCACTCTTGTTCAGGTTGGTCTCGAACAACTGAGCTCAAATGATCCTCTACCTCAGCCTCCCAGAGTGCTAGGATTACAGGTCTGAGCCACTATGCCCAGTCCACTGGCTTATTCTTAATCTTTCCCTCAAGCTACCACAATTTTTTCAGTAAGTGAACTCTGAACTCTTAACAACTTGGGCATTTAAAATCAAAGCATATTTCAGTCTCCCAAATCCAATTAAAACAAAGCTCTTTAACCTTCTACTGCCCAGCTTCCACTACCACTTGCCTCCCTACCACCCATCCCCCTGTCTCCTACAGGAGGAAAAAAAATCCTCACCTTATTTTAGAAAATTAGAGAAATTGTTTCATCCAAGGTAACAAAATACACTTAAGGTGAAATGTATTGTCCTCAGTTCACTTCATTTCAAAGACTTTCTGTTGAAAAAAGATTTGTAAAATACTGACTTGGCATAAACTGCCAAATATAATACAAAAGACAAAGTAAATCTACTTTAATGACTTAACTGTCCCCAAACCACAAATGCTACCTTTAAAATACAGTACATATTGTCAATATTCATCCAATTCTTTAATTTCCACACAAGCAGTAAGAGCAGAAGGCTCTAGGTCCATAGCATAATAGTAGTTTCTCAGAATCGAGGCAATATGTTGCCTTTGTTTAGTGACATATGTTCCATGTATCAACTGAGGAGAACAGCCTGATATGCTAAAAAGCTCAAGGTCTCATTTGACAAAAATTTATAAATGTGTAACATAAATCCTCCAAATATCTCTTCTACCTTAGTGCTACAGTGACTCAGATCAGGTCAGTAAGAACAGCTATAGCAAAGCTACAGAAGCAGCACACTAATATGAAGTTTATTTTCCCCCCAAACTGCTCTTAATTACACCAAGCCAACCAAAAGAGGTGAATAATACTTCCTTTAGTCAGCCACATAAAAGTGCTCTAACTATCCTAAAAGTCTCCACTAATTCAAAACGCCAAATACATACCCTTATTCAACTCATATTAAGTGTTTCAAGGTACTAGACCAGATATACTTTTTTAAGCAGCTGGATCCAGAACCATTTAGGACATCTGAAATAATTCCTTAGACTTATCCTGGTATCATATACAAAGGACTGCCTATTACAAAGCTTTCAGCAAGTTAAAAGTTGTTGTCTTTACTCCCTCAGAGGGAAATAATACTATATCCCAGTTAAGGTGTGGGGGAAGAGGAGTATCTTTAAAAAAAAATAAACACCGATAGATTCCTCCATTTTAACATTTTAGTCTTCAGGAGTAATTTCCAAGTTACACATACCACATTGAAAGTCTCAACTTTGGACATCAGAAAACTAGAACAGCCCAGGCGCAGTGGCTCATGCCTGTAATCCTAGCACTCTGGGAGGCCTAGACAGGCGGATTGCTCAAAGTCAGGAGTTCAAAACCAGCCTGAGCAAGAGCAAGACCCCCATCTCTACTATAAATAGAAAGAAATTAATTGGTCAACTAATATATATAGAAAAAATTAGCCAGGCATAGTGGCGCATGCTTGTAGTCCCAGCTACTCGGGAGGCTGAGGGAGGAGGATTGCTTGACCCCAGGAGTTTGAGGTTGCTGTGAACTAGGCTGATGCCATGGCACTCACTCTAGCCCGGGCAACAGAGTGAGACTCTGTCTCAAAAAAAAAAAAAAAAAAAGAAAGAAAACTAGAACAACTGCTACCCAGAAACTTTACAACATAAATATTTATTTTGGCAACAATATCAAGTTATTCTGTGTCCTCTAATAGTAAAGAGGCAGATATAACAATTTCTGGGAATATTTTTAAATATGCAGAATTTCAAAGTTCCTTAGAACATTCTTAAATCTAAATATCATCATGACATCTTTTCATCTCCAAACTCAAATGTGATGTTGCAATGGAAACTATATTTTAATGTCTTTGAATTACCCACCAATAGTGCAATTAGTCTACCTTATCATCATATTGAAATGCTGCAATGAGAAAAGCATTTAATAAGTTAACTCCTCTTACCTGACAAAGTAAACTTCAAAAGTTACCAAGATAAATCATTCTAACATTCAAATAGAAAATAACGTGCAAACAAGTACTCTATTAAATGGATGTGAATCAGGTTTGGGAAACAGTATTTCAGCATTCTGTAATTTACATCTTCCCCTTCTTGCTTTCCATGTGCCTTCAGTGTCCATGTACCAAATATTTAAAAACAAAAGTTCAATCAAAAAATTCATTTGATGGCTGTGGCTTTCTTAAGTTGCAAGAAAAAAAAAAAAGGCTTTTACACCTTGCATTAAACATAAATACCTAAGTGTCCATGCCATACTTGCTACAGTAACCTACCTATGTAATTTGCACTCTATTTTATGGTATCCCATGACAGAACATCCAAAAAATTAAGAGTATGATCTACAGCTTTTCAAGCATGTTTACAAGAAGAATTATCTCATAAAAACCATCTACTTTAATGTGACTCTAAAACCCCATGCCCAGAAGCCAATGACTGGTTTATAAGCAAGATAATGACTAGTTCAATGGAAAAAGTATTATGACAATAAACTAAGACTGGCTTACCATGTTATGATCTGCTGGCCTAATATGTATGTTTAGCTACAGTAGTCAGCAATGTCCAAATATAAGTTTGAAACATTTAATGGCCAGTTCTGTTCTAGATTTCAAGTTCATCTTACATTTTAAAAAGTTTTAATCTAAGGTTTTCCCCAAAATTTCTTTCTTAGAAAATATATTCCCTCAAGTATGAAAAAAAAAACTTAAGGAACAAATTTTCCCATAAAACAATAACATGTCAGAAAAATCACAAATATTTCGGCACCTCTCTACCTTAAAACAAATTAAAAATAAGTAAATTTCAAAAAATAAAAAATTAACCTCAAACAGGTTAAGCATTACATTTTATAAATAAGAGTTACGAATGCTGCCATAAATATACCAAGAAATACTCTGTTGATTTAAAAGTAAAGAACTTTATTTGCTTGGTTAAAAATTTCAATTACTAAGAAGTGACATAAAGGCATAAGATAATCAATAAAACTATGAAAACTTTATTAAAAGGTCAGTCATATTGCGTTTACTTAAAATACCAACCTTAATCATGACCTATCTAAACCTTATCATTGGTCATTGTATAAAATTAGCACTGCACTTGCAAACATAAGCAGAATCTAGACTTATCAAACATATGGTGAGACTTGCCCAGCTTCTGAAAAATTAAGTGAGAATATAGGATTAAAATGTTTTAGTTGGGAAGCAAACAAACTGATCCCGCTCAAAAGTTTTCATCAAAAATTTGATCAGAAAGAGAACCTCTTTAAAAAAATTTAATGCGTCCAGTAATTAAAACTTTGAAATTAACTTAAATAGTTTAAATATAAGTACTCCCACTTCAGAAGCTACAGTTTACAAGCAAATACCTAAAATAGGAAAAAAAAAAATCAGCCAATCTCCAAATAATAAAAAGTACACATAAGCACAAGCACAAACTGGTTACCAGCTAACTTTTCCGGCCATGTACCAGAGAAACATCAAAACAAAGTTGACAATAGAACCAACCACGAGCTTTCCCTGTAAACTGGACGATAATCTGAAAAATTTTGCTGTTGCTAATAGAAGCTCCTTATAATTAGAAGCAGCGAACTGACAGGTGGAAAAATAAATTCCCCTAGCACAGCAGCAAGACGTTGTGAAAACACGGTTCAGGGACTGAACATGTTATGACTACACTGTATCAAGTCCAAGGCAATTTACGCACACACCCTTTAGCGCAATTCCTCAAGCAGAGATAAGGTTGGGAAACAACAGGCTTCCCCGAGAGCCACATACCATTTTAAATCAGCCGTCTCCCTCCAGACAGGAAAACAGACATTCTCATCGCAAGTCTTTCGGCCAGTTACCTCAGTGCGGCGAAGGGAAGCGGGCGGCCGCCACCGTAACGAGAGAAGCCGGCAACAGCCCCGCCGCGCGGCCGCCACGCCTTCCTCCCGCCGCCGCTGGGGACGCGGAGCTGCGGATCACATTTCTCCTCCCCAACAATCACACGCACGCACGTCCCCAGAGTTGACACCCTCCAAACCGGCCGCTCGGCTACGCTGGTGACTGGGCCACAAAGCCCGGGACGCAGCCATCGACCGGGGCGCTCCAGTTGCGTGCGTGCGCGCGCGTTTGTGTTTGTTCCCCTTAATGAAAGAGGTCTCCGTAGTTACGGTCTGGGGCTGCGTAGAGGAAAGAGAGGCCCCCAGTGGGACTAAACAAAACTTCGGTTGCTGGGAAGAGCCGTTGCGCAACCTTGGCAGGGGGAGGCCAAGGCCCCCGGGCCCGGGCCAAGCGCGGCTTCCCGGAGGCTGCGCCACCGCGCGCAGGAACCCCGCGCGGCCCCGGCGTCCGGCGGCCTCGGGCCTGGCGCGGCGCCAGCCTCGAGGGAGCGGCCTGGACCCGGCAACACGGCGGGGGCTGGGGCGGAAACCCGGAGCACGAGAGCTCTGGGGAAGCGGATGGGGCGCAGGATGCACAAGTGCGGGCCGCCCCGGGGGAGTCGGGCCCGGCCAGGGTCAGGCTGAGAGTCCGCTGGCCATCCACCCGCAGGCCCGGCGAAAGGAACCGGTACCTCCACCCGGGGGTGGGGGCGCCCCTCGCTGTACTCCCTTACCTTCCTAGAGGCCTGCGCTCTCCCCTCTTCGGGCGGCCGCAGCCCTGAGCATGTCCAGGGTGGGGTGCAGGGCCGTGCCGGGGACAGGGAGCCAGGCGCTTCAGCAGGCGGCACCACCCAGCCCGGGCTCAACCCCTCTCCGCGGCCGCTGCCATCTTGTCCTGGCGGCTGAGAGGAAACGGCGAAACACCCTCCCCCGACCGCTGCTGCTGCTGCTGCTGCTGCTGCTGCTCTGGCTGCTCAGCGCCGGGCCCGTCTCCCTCATCTTCCTTTCCGGGGATTTGGGGTGGGAACGGCTTGCTGGGGCGAGGATAAAGAGAGGCCGGCCGGCCCCCGGCTACTGGGGCCTACGGGCTACGCAGGGTGCGGGGCCCGCGGCGGTTGGGGCCCATTCCTGCCGCCCCTGCCGGGAGAGAAAGAAAACAGCCGGAGAGGCGGCGGCAGCGGGGCCCGCGGCTTGGTCTCCTCAGGTCGCCGCGATACCGGCAGTCGTCACTGAGGCAGCTGCCGGCAGCCGCCCCAGTCTCGGGCCCCTCCTCTACGCCCGCCGGCCTCGGCCGCCGCCTCCGCAGCGCCACCGCCCGCCCGGCCGCGCTGCGCGCCGAGCCCGGGCGGCCCCGCTCGGCTCCGGCCGCGGCGCCTCCGCGAAGCCCCTCCCCGGGGTCCGCCCGCCAGTCCGCAGCCGCGCCCTGGTCGCTGGGAGCCCGCCCGGCAGCCCGCGCGGGCCCGACCCGAGCTCCCTGACGCCAGTCGTCCCGCAGAAGCGGCATCCGTCAGCCCCCGGCCCTGTTCTGAACCTCACTCTAGGCCCACTCCGCCAAAAACATACATTAAAAAAAAAAAAAAAAAGAAGATCTCGACACCCAAAGAAAAGGTTAAAATGCGGAAGCAGAATTTTACCGGCCTTTCGAGACCCCGTCATCATAATTCCCCGTCCACCCCTTGAGGATCTGTTTCTTGGCGGTTTGTTTTTAAGGGTCCAAAAATAAGGAAAGGGAAAATGCTTAGTCAAATGAACACTCAGTCTAAAATAGGTTCTTCCCGCTTCCCAATCCGAAATAGTGAAGAAAATTGGGAAACCAGGTTAAAGAATGGGGGAAAGGCCCTCTTGGAAATTTTCCAGGAGCAGCTTTACAATCCAAAACCCCGTAATTGTGAAATTCGCCTACCTCTGTGTTGATAATTCTCCATTAGATTAGTCAGTTCCACCCCCAAACACTAGTTTCCTCCCTCCTGGAGACTAGGAGATCAACAGAATGGCCCATTTCAACCCACGTAATCACAGAACCTTAGAATTCTAGAGATGAAAGAACCTTAGCGATCCTTGCTCCCAACTGTTAAGCTAAGATAGGGTTCAAAGAAGTTTAGGTGACGTGACCAAGGTTACACAGCAAAGCCCAGTCTCCACTCCCTTTCTCCACCTCCTTCCTTTCCCAAGGAAACAAATGACCTTCCAAGTACCTAACATTCAGAGTTAATTTTCTTTAATACCTGTTTCGTCCGGTTCCTTTTGTTTTGAATTAATGTCTAACCTTTTGAGAAGCCAAACACCTTTCTCTCTGGAATGGAAGTGTCCTTTCTTTGTTTCCTTCATAATCTTCACTAGGAGGATTGAATTTACCACGGATGTATTTATCCCAAGACATTTTCTATTGCAGTAACTGGGGCAGGGCGAAGGCAGTGGCAAATTACTACATACATAATACTACACATTTAATCCCCGCTGCTTTTCGAACTGAGACAAGAGTATTTTGGAAAATGCCTTTAGAAGAGAAAAGGATAATAAGCTCTGAGGTCACTGGAAATAACATTTTCGAGTGACAGTTGTTTTCTTCAAGTTAGGGAGGATAACCAGTTGAAAAGACTTTGAATATAGAAAAACAGAACAATGACTGTCTTTCAGAAAGATAGCAGCATATGAACCATTCCTTTTTACTTAGTATTTAGTTACTTTTGATTTTTTAAACAATAGTCAAAAGAACCCAAAAAAGGATAAAATCATTACTCAAACGAGAAAGTTACAATAATAGAAAAATCTATCAGGGAAACAAGGAAAATATTCCACTAGAACTGCAAGAATTTCCAGAATTTTTGCAGACATTTCTCTAGGCCATCTCTAATGGAAGACTTTCATTCTTCATATATGTGGCATTGCTACATCTATGAAGAGGCGGAAAAGGGGAAAAAGGATTTTTTCCTTTCTGTCCCTAATATATTGCAACCCACTACACTAATTCCTCGAGGGGATTCTCTCATCTTTTTTCACCATTATATTGCTGGTGCCTGATACAGTGCCTGACTTATAGTAAGTCCCTAGGAAATGTTGCTAAATTAATAAACACTATTAATTCCAACCTTCCTCCACTTTATACCTATTGTCTCCTAACATAATCTCTTTACCTCTAACCTCTTCCCCCTCAAATTCATTCTGAACATGAACATCCCAATATTCAAAACCTCTGATTTAGCCTTTCCTCAAAATTTGAAAAAAAAAAAAGAAGACGAAGAAAGAAAGAAAGAGAGAGAGAAAATTTCTCATAGTGTTAAGATCTTTTAAAATGCAGGCTACTGGCCAGGCACAATTGCTTTAGGAGGTTAAGTGGGGAGGATTGCTTGAGGCCAGGAGTTTAAGATTAGCCAAGGCAATATAGCAAGAGCTGATCTCTACAAAAATAAAAAAAAATTAAAAATAAAATAAAATGCAGGCTACTGAATTATATATGGGGGGAAAGTTAATTATGCACACAAAGATGACACTAAAAAAATTCAAGAATCTTTTCATTCAAAATCATTACTTAAATACTAAGTACCAGACATTGTGCCATCCTCTGAGGATAAAATAGTAAAAAGGGAGACACCCTGTGGGCTTATGGCATCTCCAGAAAGTCGGCTAGTACACAATTAATTACAATATTAATAAACATTATAAAAAAGAGAAGTTCAGGATGCAATCAGAAAATAGAACAAGAGGACCTAAGCAAATGTGTGAGGGGGAAGCCTTAGAAAACCTGGTTCACTTCTCATCATCCTTTGGGACTCAGCTAAACACCTACTTCCCCAGAGAAGATCTCCTGACTTCCCTAACTAAACCAAATTCCCATATGAAATCTTTCCTTTGTAGCATTTGTCGAACTTGTAATTTTACATCTATTTTCTGGTCGTTTGATTAATGTCTGCCTCTTGCACTAATCTGAAAGCCCCACAAAAGTAGAGAGTGCACCTTTGTCCTGCACTGTAGCCCCAACACTAATGCAATGGTGCATAGTCAATGACCAGCAGGACAGGCTACGTACAGGGGCCAGTGCAAAATACAAAGGCACAACTCCTGGTCCAAAAATTGTTAAGGATTTCAAGATGGTGACAGCAGAGCATTAAACTAAGCACAGGGACCTTCTAAGCATAGGCACCTGTGCAACTACACAGATGGAATGAGTGAATGAATGACTGAAAGTTGAGATCTGTTGTAGCTTTGAATTGAGCAGTGCAAAGGCAATTTATGTGACCAAAGTGTTTGTGCCCCTGTAATATTCTGAAATAAAAATAATTTTTTTAAATTTTTAATTAAATTTTTAAAACAGAAAGTTGAGATCTGAAGGGTGTGTTAGAATTATCCCAAATAGAGAGAGATAAGAGAGAACACTCAAGGCAGAAGTATATGCAAAAGCCACATAGGAAGAGGCAATAGCAGAAATTTTGAGAAACTAAAAGACGGTTTTTTGTGAGAGTGTGAAGGTAAGTAGAAGCAGATGAGGATAGAGGGAGAGGCAAAGGCCAGATTAGGATTTAGGATTTTACGCTATCAGCAAAGGAAGCTGCTGAAGGATTTAAGAAGGAGCACAACAGTGATCAAAGCAGCCAGAGCCTTTGAGCGTGAGAACTGTGGGTGGAAACCATTTATTTGTCTTCTTTCTACTTTTCTGTGTTTTTCAAATACTCCTTCCAGTGACTGTTGGTCTCATTCAGAATAAAAGCTAAAAGCCTTACAGTGGCCTAAGATGGTGTATAAGAACCTACATAGCACTAGCTCACAAGGGACTCTATTTTTTGTCCCCTTACTCCAGCCACTCACCCTCCTCAGATGCCCAGATCACCTACTGCCTGGAACACTCCTCAAGTATCTACGCCCCTCCCCTTCACTCTTTACTCAAATGTTACCATCTTGGTGAAGCCTTCCTCAGTAATAGCTACCAATACTTAAACACAAACTCCCCATCTTTATCTTTTTCCTTAGAGCTTACTACCATCTTATAAATTCTTATAGTATATAAGTATATACATATTTTCTGTCCCTCTCTACCCCCGCAACTCTCACCCAAGGAAAGCTCCCTGAGGGCAGGAATTTTTGCCTATTTTCTTGGCCATTGGATTCCCAGAGCCTAGAACAGGGGTTGGCATGTGAAAAGAACTCAACAAATATTTGTAAAATGAAAGAATGAATTTCCTGTGTAAGCAGTAAGAAGCCCTCTATAAACTCAGACTACAAGCACTCACAGTTGTTTGAGATCACCCAGACATGAAACTCTCTCTTAGGTCTTTCTCTAAAAATTATTCCATCCAAAGGAGGCCGGTCCTCCTTGCACTCACCTTGTGTTCTTCCCTGGCATTGCTCCTCTCTTAACCACATGTAGGAGTCAGTACAAAGAAAAGTTCCTCCACAGCATTGGCAGATGATGCTGATGCTTCTCTCCAAGTGTCAAGAAAAACATTGGACCTTTGTCAGAGCCTGAGTTACCAACCCACACTCCCCTTCCTCAAAGAAGTTGATTGGTTTCTTTTTCCTCAAGACCTTCAGTATCCTTTCTTGCCATTAGGTCCTGGGGGAATAGGAAGGACGTTGTCAACCAAGAGAACACCCAATTACAAATATAATAAGGAGGATGTTAGAGCATCTACCGCCAGAAAGGAAAAAAAATTTTAAATACAAGGAGAAGAAGCTCACCAGGGAGCTTCTGTCTCCTCCCTCCTAGGAGGTGCTGGCTTCATTATGCAAATAATCTACCTTCTTCCTGGAAATCAGTTTTGTATACCTAGGCCTCAGGGAAGGGCCACTGCCATGGAAAAAAACATTCAGGATTGTGCCACTCCTGTTATATTTGCATAACTAAAAAAGCCCAGTCAGGTAACTCTTTGTACCTCAAAAATCTGTTTCTCTTTCATTAAAAAAAACATAAAACTGTTCCTACTAAATTATACAGATAATAATCTCATACTTTTGGAAGTTCACAATCTCATCTTAAT
This sequence comes from Mirza zaza, assembly GCA_008750895.1. Classification (NCBI taxonomy): domain Eukaryota; kingdom Metazoa; phylum Chordata; class Mammalia; order Primates; family Cheirogaleidae; genus Mirza; species Mirza zaza. Next base: position 15,749 of record VSMD01097396.1, read on the forward strand.
CTGGAAGTTAGGTACTACAGTCAACACAAGACAAAAAAACTCATATAGTAAAATTCATCTTTGAAAATTACATAAATCACCCATAAAGTATAGTATACATTGTTCTGCAAGTAAACCTTGTACCATAAATAATATGTATGTCATGAATTTTTCACATTTCACCTCTTGGAACACTTCAGAAATTCTGTGAAGATTATAACCTGTTAGCTTTTTCAGTTTCATCATCATCTTCTTGAGTCTAATAATCACTCTCTTTGTCAAAGTTTTTCTAAAGCCCTCTTCAATTTCTTCTGGAAGAAGTGAAGACATGGAACGCTCCCTCATCTGCCACCCAAAACAATCTCTCCGTGGTGGTTGGGCAATCCTTAAAATCCCTGGCACATTATTTCCATAGGTTTTGCCAAACCGCACCTTTCAGGTTTGATAGAATTCATTGCCCATGGGCATCAGCTCATTCAGTGGAAAGGCCACCAGTGCCCACATCATTTATATTCTTCTTTTTCTCCAAAGCTCCTATATTTAATTCTCAGGCATTAAATATACTTATGATGCTATATAATGGACTTAGCATGGTTTGTATAGTAGAAAGAATTGTTTAAACTAAGGTAACATAAACTAGGAAAATAAACCATCAATCTCATTCTATTTTTTTAATTTTATTATCTTTTTCTTATAGCCACTAGACCACCAGGGGTAATCTTGTTTTAAAATCAACATTTTCCTGCTACAAACCTTCAGACTCTGGTTTCTATAAGGCTGGTGGCAGCCCCCTCCCTTCTCTATATCGAAAAAGAAAAGGCTCACAAGACCAGAACCACCAAGGACAAAACTGCCAGGCCCAGCTGAGAGGAACCACACCCAGATGTCCACCCCCAAGGAGAACGTTTTTGGCTCCTGGATTCTACAAATACCTCCAGCCCCTCCTATTTCTCAATGACCACCCAAGGTCACAATGGAAAATCCCCAGCTCTTCCCGCCAAAAGTCCCTAGCCAGGCCCAAAGGGTATAAAAGGCCTCAGCCCCTTCAAACAGCTGCGACTTCTGCAGCCCCCTCTCTTGGGGCCCCAGAACCTCGTCCTGGAGTATATAAGAAAGCTACGTGGTTTGGCCCCCACTCTGTCTGTCTTTTCTTTTTTTTTTTTTTTTTAGACAGAGTTTCACTTTGTTGCCTACGCTAGAGTGAGTGCCGTGGCGTCAGCCTAGCTCACAGCAACCTCAAACTCCTGGGCTCAAGCAATCCTCCTCCCTCAGCCTCCCGAGTAGCTGGGATTACAAGCATGCGCCACCATGCCTGGCTAATTTTTTCTATATATACTAGTTGACCAATTAATTTCTTTCTATTTATAGTAGAGATGGGGGTCTTGCTCTTGCTCAGGCTGGTTTTGAACTCCTGACCTTGAGCAATCTACCCACCTCCCAGAGAGCTAGGATTACCAGTGTGAGCCACCGCACCCAGCCTGTCTGTCTTTTCTTTTCGCTTCTGCTGAAAAACCTTACAGTTTCACCTACTAAAAATGTTCATATTTTTTAGTTTGTCTGTCAAGGCATATTACAGTCGGACCCCATAAAACCCTCTCAGCCATTTTTTCTACACTCCCTATGATCCCACCAAAGTGTTCTTTTTCCTTTCCCAAACTATAACCTTTATTTCTCCATGCCCATGCCATTTCTGCAATCAATATTGCCCTCTCATCCATTGAAATCATACCCATCCTTCAAAGTCAAAGTTAAATGTGCACTATTCCAAAAACCTTTGATTGAACATTCCATGCCTATGTGATATTCATACACCTCACAAATATTTTTTAGTTCCTACCATAAGTCAGGCACTGTTCTGAATGTTTAAATTAAATAACTCAAGGATAACTATTACTATTCTCATTTTACAGATCAGGAAATCAAAGCACAGAAAGATTAAGAAGCTTGTCCAAGGTTACACAGTAAATGATGGAGCGCAATTTGTACCTAAGCTATCTGGCCTTAAGTATCTATCCCAAATTACAAATTTTCACTAAATATATTCTTGAAAAAAATTTTTTAATTTAATTTTTTTTTTTTTTTTGGAGACAGGGTCTTGCCATATCACCCAGGCCAGTCTCAAATTCCTTGGGCTCAAACCATCCTCCCATCTTGATCTCCCAAGTAGCTGGGACTATAGGCATATGCCACAGTGCCTGGCTAAAAATGTTTAAACATGCAATCATTAAGGAGATTATAATTTCCCTTGGGAAAGATTAAAATTGAGAATTGTGTTCCTGACAGATCTCAGCATCAAATCATGGATACGGCAAACATTCAACTATAAAAGGAAAGTAGGATTTTATAATCCTCTAAAATGATACATGGAAAAGAGTCATCGTCCAAGCTCATCTGGTTCCATTTTCTCTTTTTACAGATAAGAGACCAGGGAGTCAGTTAAGTGAGAACAGAAGCTCAGACAAATTTCGTCGTTACTTATTCAAGACCATTCAGGTCCAGTTCTCTTCCCGTACTCGTCCCATTGATAAATCAAAATGACTATCTGTATTCCCAAAATAGAAACTCCCTGATTTGTTCCCAAATTTCTTCTTCCCTCTCTTTATATCTATGTCAGTAAAGCAGCCCCAGTCCCTCCATATTGATTATATTGACTACCTATCTCCAGGGAGTGAATCACCCATTCCTCCTTTCCAAGTTCATGTGCCATAGTGAAATGTATGATGAAATATGCAAGGACCATCCAGGAAAAACTGTGTTCACCTAATTAAAGTGGAGAGTTCAGTCATACACAGCCATAGGACATCTACAACAAACTACAACAAAAAGCCTGCCTGCTAACACCAATCCCTCTGGGTTAGCGAAATGTCAAGCACTTAAGGAGAAATTCTTTGGATGAGAATCCGTCCTCATACCACATCACTACCCTGCATATGTATCCATCCTGCTCTTCTAGGGGACAGGAAATAAGGAACTGCTCCCAGTGAGCTCGTATGGATGAACCTTGAGGATAACTGTCTTGAAGACTCTCAGAGCAGACAACATAAGTGAGCCCGGTTGGGGTGGGGAACCTATGGGCTTCTGAGTCCTTGAGTGTGGCCTTTTGACTGAATCCAGATTTACAGAACAAATCCTTTTAAGAGAGGAATTTGTTCTGTGAAATTTGGATTCGAGGGCCGCTGTACCCCGGGCTAGAGTGCTGTGGCATCAGCCTAGCTCACAGCAACCTCAAACCCCTAGGCTCAAGCAATCTTCCTGCCTCAGCCTCCAGAGCAGCTGAGACTACAGGAGTGTGCCACCACACCCAGCTAATTTTTTCAACTTTTTTTAGCTGCCCAGCTAATTTTTTTTCTCTTTTTAGTAGAGACGGGGGTCTTACTCTTGCTCAAGCTGGTCTCAAACTCCTGATCTCAAGCAATCCTCCCACCTCGGCCTCCCAGAGTCCTAGGATGACAGGCGTGAGCCACTGCACCTGGTCTGAAATTACTTCTTTCTTTGATCAAAATACCCATTCCCCAAGTAAATTCAACTTTAATCTTAGGAAATGTATGCTATTTAAAACATACTTTTATTTTATGTTTTAAATTAGCTAAAACAACCAATAGCCCAAACAAAGCCATTGTTGGAATAAGAAAAAGGAACTTCTTCCCATGACTCTTTGCTTCCATCTGTCAGAAAATTGTCTTAATATGCCAATTTTGTTAAGACAACATACTTTTCTGCCATCTGTCAGAAAAGCATCATAATAAACATACAAATCTGTGATGTTTGCAATGTGAACTCTGCCCGCCAAAGGCTCTTTCCTCATCTTTGAATTTGTTATAATGCACTACCTTGCATGAAGCTAGGGACTAAATGAGATGCATATGCAAACCTGATATATGGTAGGCACAACCTAAAGGTTAGGTGAATCTAAATGTTAAAGAATGTCAAATTTCAAACTAATTGGAGAAGGTATTCAGAGTTACATTGCTCAATCTGTGACCCTTTGAGATCAGCCTCAGAAGTGAGAGAGAAAAAGGGAAGGTCTGAGCTACTAAAGGAAATGTTTGCCTTTTCTCAACATTTCCCTTCTCTGCTTCTGCCCTTCGTCGTCTTCTCCTTTTCTATTGAAAGGAGGAATTAGTCTGGTGGGGAACCTGTGGCCTTAGGGCTACATGTGGCCTTCTTAGGTCCTTAATGGTGGTGTTTTGACTGAATCCAAATTTTATGTAACAAATCCTTTTAGATTTATTAATACATTTTTATTCTTCTTTTATATTTTTATTTTATTTTTAAAATGAACATATTTCAAATACCAAAGAATAAAATAAGTTTCAATGAAATAATCCTCCCAGATTGACTGGCACAATTAGAACACTAGTAAACCATAAGGCTAAATTGACAGCTGCTACACTCATGATTTAGTTCTAACTTCCCCTGCCTGACTGGAGCCACTACTGCAGGAGGCTGTTTGGTGAGAGTTTATGGGGCTCGAGTATACCAGTCTGTTAACAGCTTTTGACAAAGATGCACTATGTTTCTGTGTGAAGTGTTTCTTTGTGACCAGTTGCATAGCTTGACACTATTGTATAATTTTGTCTGCTTAACAGCCCATCAGGTCAAAGAAGACCAAGAGAACGCTGAAGGAAGAAAACAGATTTTTTAAATGAGGATTGGGAATTACAATATTATCTTGTTTCTGCTAAAGAAAATATGATTTGCTTGCTTTGTGATACTGCAATGTCAACATTAAAGAAATTCAATGCTCATCAGCCATGTAACACTCATAAGGACCACGAATATTTTAAATTAGAGGGAGAGGCGTGAAAAGTTGTATTATAGAAATTAAAAGATGAAAAGCAAAAGCAAAGACAATTCTTTCAAGCAGCAATAAGAGCTGGAAACAATGCCACAGAAACAACTTATAAAGTAGCTTATGGACTCGGGGGAAAAGAGAGGGAAACCATTCAGTGATATAGAAATTGTGCAAGAATGAATGTTAGAAGTTGTAGGATGCTTACACCCTGATAATGTTTCAAAGTACTAACAACTACCTCTTTCAAAAAGAACCATAACTGATTGGCAGGATGAATTAGCCTTCAACTTAACAGAACACCTTCATGCCATACTTCAAAAGGAAAATATATAGTATTTAATTGCTTGGGATGAATCAACTGATACTATTGACTTAGTGCAGGTTTTATACTTTTTGGGTCATAACAGAAGATTTTCTCTGCTACAAAGAGTTACTCACTTTCAGCACTCTTGTGCATATAACAAGGGGAATAGATATCTTCAACAAATTTAAAGATAAATGTCATGAAGTTGGACTGAATTTGGTAAATCGAGTGGATGTATGTACAGATGGTGCACCTCCCATGACAGGAAAACGTGAAGGGCTTATTGCACATATAAAAGAAAGTATTAACATATCCAGGTGCTCTCATTTCTTTTCATTGTATCTTGCATCAGTAAAATGTCTGTGCTAAAGCTGCTATTTTAAGTGACACTTTGCAACAAGTTATAAGTATTGTTAACTACATTTCTACAAATGCAACACAGCATCCTCAGTTTCATAACACACTAAAGTTGAACAATGAGGTATTCAGTGTGGATTTGCCCTGTCATTCTAAAGTGTGTTGGCTATCACAGGGATAGGCATTACCTAAAATTTTATCTCTGTGAGAACAGATAGTTAAATTTTATGAAGAACAGAATTAGCAATGTGAAATAGTGAAAGAAGAATTCTGTAGGAATGCAGCATTTCTGTGTGCTATCGTGTCAAATCAAAATGACTTAAAGGCCGGGCACAGTGGCTCAAGCCTGTAATCCTAGCTCTCTGGGAGGCCGAGGTGGGTGGATCGTTTGAGCTCAGGAGTTCGAGACCAGCCTGAACAAGAGCGAGACCCCATCTCTACTACAAAAAGAAAGAAATTAATTGGCCAACTAATATATATAGAAAAAATTAGCTGGGCATGGTGGCACATGCCTATAGTCCCAGCTACTTGGGAGGCTGAGGCAGCAGGATTGCTTGAGCCCAGGAGTTTGAGGTTGCTGTGAGCTAGGCTGACACCACGGCACTCACTCTAGCCTGGGCAATAAAGTGAGACTCTGTCTCAAAAAAAAAAAAAAAAAAATGACTTAAATATGTCTTTGCAAGGTAAAACTAAGTCTATATATGATATGTGGCCAAAAATCCAAGCATTTCAAAAAAAGCAATCTTTTTTCAAATCGCTTCCTCTTCAAAAGGAAATTTCGAATGAACATTTTCCCCAGGTAGCAAAGATCACTGATGAGCAGGACAATATATGCGAATCATTCAAAGACTACCCAGCTGTTATAGACCTATTAATCGGAGAATACAATGAAAGGTTCATTAACTTTGATAATCATGACGCCACACTCAAATTAGCATTTCATCCTCACGTAGTTGATATCATCAAGTCACCTAAGGAACTACAGATAGAATAGCTGTCAGTAGATGACATTTTAAGGTCATTGTTTGATGCTAATAAAGATCCAATTGACATATGGAAAAATGCAGTAGATAAATGTCATGAAGTTGGACTGTTCCACCTTAGGAGACATGCCTGAAAAATGCTGTCTTGCTTTCAACCACTTATTGCTGTGAATCTACATATTCTCCTACCTAACCTAAATCAAGATGCCCTTAAGGTCACAAGTGATTGATACCCATCTAGAGGATCAACTGAAACTGTGGACCTCCATGCTGCAACCAAATATTCAAATGCTTTCCAACAAAAGCAGACATGGCAAGGTCATTAAAAGGTTAGTTAACTTTAAAATTTAAAAAAGCAGTTTTCAGCGGGGCACGGTGGCTCACGCCTGTAATCCTAGCACTATGAGGTGGCCGAGGCGGGCAGATTGTTTGAGGTCAGGAGTTGGAAACCAGCCTGAGCAAGAGCCAGACCCCATCTCTACTATAGACCCTGTCTCTACTATAAATAGAAAGAAAGAAAGAAATTAATTGGCCAACTAATATATATAGAAAAAAATTAGCCAGGCATGGTGGCGCATGCCTATAGTCCCAGCTACTTGGGAGGCTGAGGTAGAAGGATTGCTCGAGCCCAGGAGTTTGAGGTTGCTGTGAGCTAGGCTGACACCACGGCACTCACTCTAGCCTGGGCAACAAAGCGAGACTCTGTCTCAAAAAAAAAAAGAAGCAGTTTTCATTTTTTGAAATTATTAAGTACATAGTAGTTAGATTTTTACAAAATAATGTACATTTTTAAGTATATCTAATTGAAGTTTCTTGAATGTGGCCTTATTTGATTACAGCTAAATTAATGTGGCCTTTCAACATGAAAAGGTTCCCACCCCTGAATTAGTCACTCTCAGGGTTAGTTCTCTCTTCTCACCTTTACTACATTCAATTTTATATCTGGATCATCAGTTTTAGTTCTTCATTCAGCTGTGAAAGGGGACAGTTTTCCCTGAGAAAAGAGAATGGACTTGCCTCCAATGCAGAATCCCAAAATTTGTCCTGGAGATACACCATAGTCATAAAATTTAAAGTCCCGACTCTCTGGGTTCCTCTCAGTTAGTTGGTAATCAAATATCAACTGAAAATTCTGCTCAGACTAAGTTCACATTTTCCCTATCCCCAACTAATCCAAAAAATGTCTAATTTACCTTCAGCAAATATAAGCATAGTTATTTATGTCACCTGCTTACTGCTCGTATATCTAAATTATTGTATAGCACAATTGTTGCTATATATGATTATGCATATTATTAAATATGTGTGAGGTTAATGCTGTGGTGTATTTTGTTCATTTCTTAAAACACCAAATGCTGTTCAAGTATTTTCAGTATTCACAGCTTGCTTTTCATGTTGCACAGATATGTGCTCACATCTTTGAAATAATAGAGGAAACATTATTCCTAAGATTGCTATTGGAATTTATGCAGCAATGCATTTTATTTTCCAGTAGGAAAAAACATATTTTAGAAAGAAAAAAATGCAAAAAAAGGGGAGGGTCATCAAAGGACCTATGAGATTATGAGAGAAGAAATCAATTGTGAAAACAAAAAATAAAAATGACATTTTCCTATGTAGAGCACAATTAGTTCATGTTGCAGTAAATTTAAATGAAATGTGTGAAAAAACCTAAATAAGCCTTCTGCTTTAAGCAGCATACTGAGAATTAACAGTGGAATGGTCATTTTTGGTTTGCAATCTGACTACAGAATTTCATTTAAAATGAGGACAATAATTCATTCATTCTTTTCATTGCAAGCAGTAGAATATTTCAAAACTGTGCAAAGGAGAATTTAATTTTTTTGTAGTTTATTTTATTTAAAAGATCAATTATGTAATGAACTAAAAATATAATGATTTATAAATATTGTTTTTTGTTTTTTGTGGGGTTTTTTTGAGACAAGATCTAGCTCTGTCACCCAGAGCAGACTGAGCAAGAGTGAGACCCCATCTCTACTAAAATTACAAAAATTAATTGGTATTGTGTTGCGCACCTGTAGTCCCAGCTACTTGGCAGGCTGAGGCAGGAGGATTGCTTGAGCCCAGGAGTTTGAGGTTTCCAGTGAGCTATGATGACACCACTGCACTCTACCTGGGGCAACAGAGTGAGACTCTATCTCAGAAAAATAAAAATAATATTAAATAAATAAGTAAAATAATGATAATAATATATCGATACTAGTTCATTAATTGTGGCAAATGTACCATACTTATGTAAGATGTTAATAAAAGGGGAAACTGTGGAGGGGGGATACATGAGAACTTTCTGTTGTACTATGTTCTCAATTTTTCTGTAAATCTACACTTGTTTTAACAAAAATAAAGTCTATTTTTAAAAATTCAATTAGAAGATATATGCAGAAAATGTATGTAAAGTTTTCAGCACAGTGCCGGCTCCTCATTGTGGATTTGTAGTTCATCTAATCTTAGACATCATTGATAGTAAGACGATCATTATTATTTTATGGGCCTGAAAGAAAGAAAAACTGCTGCCAATTAAACTATGACAAAGTGTTTTAATACTGGTCCCGTGAGATGTATAAATCAGTCATGCCACCCTCCTATTGCTTTGAAACAGCTTCATCACTTGTGACAATCTTACTTTCTTCTATCTTATAAAGAACTTGATCATTCCTTTGCAAAAAAAAAAAATGATGACATTAGTTATTCCTTGAATGGCAAATGTTTGCTTCACTAAATATCAAATGTATGGCCCACTGCTCTGTGTCTATGCCTTTCTGCATAAGCAATATATTTTGTTTCAATAAAAAATCCTTGAGCTATCTTTAGCCAAACATTTTAAACAGCAATTAAACTCAACACCTGTAATGCTAACAATGCACATAACTGAATTGAAGTGATAGCAACTTGAGGAATTATAACGGAGCTCACCTAGGCAAGGCGAGGACAATCAGGTCACAATGCTTCCTGGCAGATGGTAATTCTAAGACATTATGGATTATAAATTATAAGCAGCATCCTAATTTCAGAAATGTTAAAATGTGGTAAAGAAATGCATATCTTAGAGGGTGTAGATATATGATTATGATATAGCCATAAGATGGAATACACTACATGATTAAAAAGAATAAGATAGATCTATTTTTTTCTTACATAAAAAGATATCTAAGGCCGGGCGCAGTGGCTCCCGCCTGTAATCCTAGCTCTCTGGGAGGCCGAGGTGGGCGGATCATTTGAGCTCAGGAGTTCGAGACCAGCCTGAGCAAGAGCGAGACCCCATCTCTACTATAAATAGAAAGAAATTAATTGGCCAACTAATATATATATAGAAAAAAATTAGCCGGGCATGGTGGCTCATGCCTGTAGTCCCAGCTACTTGGGAGGCTGAGGCAGCAGGATTGCTTGAGCCTAGGAGTTTGAGGTTGCTGTGAGCTAGGCTGACTCCACGGCACTCACTCTAGCCTAGGCAATAAAGTGAGACTCTGTCTCAAAAAAAAAAAAAAAAAATGTTTTTAAGCAAAAAAGTTAATTGTACAAGGAACACTTTTAGGTATTTTCCTATGCATTCTCTTAACTAACAACAAAAGCTAATTAACTACTTACCATAGGGAGTGGCTAAGAGAAATTCCTGTATAGAATAAAATTTTAAGGTATATCTCTAGTCCAAATTTTTTTAGTATACTTATGATATAAAGGATGATAAGCAACTATTACGTATCTAGAAGATTGTACTAATGTGTAATCCATCTTAAAATATAATTTTAGGAAATCCCATGCTGCTACAAAAATATACTAATGAATCCTATTAAAAGCTCAAGTATTTAAAGAATAGAGAAATACTATCCCTTTTCCATTTAAGTTAAGAAATAAATTAATCAATGGCCAAAGAAAAGGAAATGTGCTTAGTAGAACAAGACATGTTCACTTTAGCTTAGTCTCTCTTTGTTAATTACCAATATTTGAAGGATGAATTGACTTTCATACTGATTGTCTGCTAAAACCCTCAACTTACCCACAGACACACATAGGCATCCATGGGCATGCATATACATACAACCTGCTCATTCCCAGTTACACCAGTACTCATCTAAAGCCGATATAATACCAAATTATGTGGGCACCAGTCTAAGCAAATTAGGAAGTGTTGCTTTTCCTGCATTTGCAAAACAAATCCAACATTTTTAAAACACAGCCTAACACTGTTTCATCTTTTTAAAATGAGGAAACAGATGACTAGCTTAAGGAAATCCTAGACTAGATATTTATAAGTTCCAAAGATATCACAGTTGTTATGATTCTTTTTAAAACAAGCCTTTTCTAAAGAAGAATTATGACTAATTAAGTGTGAGTACATAAGCGTGTGCAGGAAATTTGATAAAAATCCAACAAATTAGGGCACAGTCCAGAAACTCTCTTGGGGGTTATGTTCTTTGCAAGTACATAAACATCTTTCTAAAGGTTAATATTCTTTAAAGAGTTTTTCAAAATTGGCATCATAGGAAGATGCGACAATTTAGTACGTGACATTTTTCTATTCCTTTCTTGTCAACGTAGAAAAATATTCTGAAAAGTAAAGGAAATTAATTTGTAAACATTTGAGTATAGAAGGGTTTTTTTAAAAAAATTTTCCCCTGAGTCACAAGATCAAAAATAAACTAACTCCTTGGATATTATTTAGTTTGCCAGAACAAGTTTGCCGTAAGATTTTGCAGATCACAATTGCTGTAATGCCAACAAAATATCTATAGTCCAGTAGGGTTTAACTTCTTATTGCATGTTATAGAATAGTTCTATTTGCTTTTGAATGCTGGGTTGTATTACAGCTTTGCATCTGTCCCTGGGAATTATGTTACAAAAGGTCCAACTTTGCTTATGGTTCACTTTGTTTCTGTTTTCAAGTTCTTAATGTAACATGTGGTTAAGGCAGGCATGAGGGGGTAAAGACAAAGACAAAAAGACAAATTGAAAGTGACAAAGTATCAAGTAGAAGAGCAGTGTGCTCATGTAGTGGACAAATATTAAAAAGATTATTTTATTTCAAAGGACCATCACAATAAAAATTTTAATATATCCTTAACACATATTCATTCTACTGTAAAAGAAAATATATTAAATAAAGAAACTGCAACTGATGATCCTTACCTTAGATTTACACAATTCCCTCTTTCCCTTATACTATGTACATTCATAATAAGAAATTTAAAATTTAATATAGAAAGATTCCAACTCACTTTTAATATGAACTTTTAAAAATTAGGACTCATACATAAAAGGGTAACTTTCTTTATATAAATATTAATAACAGCACCTACAAATCATGAAGAAAAGACCACTTCGAATCAAGAATAGGCAAAGGCCGGGCGTGGTGGCTCACGCCTGTAATCCTAGCACTCTGGGAGGCCGAGGCAGGTGGATTGCTTGAGGTCAGGAGTTCAAAACCAGCCTGAGCGAGACCCCGTCTCTACTAAAAATAGAAAGAAATTAATTGACCAACTAAAAATATACATAAAAAAAGAATAGGCAAAGATATGTATTTTACAGATATGATCATATATTTGTGAAATGATGTATATATAATATATTCTTTGTGTCATTGTTTATAATAGCAAAAGAGTAGAAATAACCCAAATGTCCATCAATAGGAACCCAGTTAAATAAATTATAGCATATCCATACGATGGAAGACTGTGCAGACATGAAATAAAAATGAAGCTGCCTTCTATGTGCTAATACGGAGCAATTACCAAGCTACACCTTAAAGAAAGCAAAGTCTAAGTAAGGTGGATAAGATGTTCCCATTAGTGTGGAAGTAAAGATATATATATATATATCTGCAAATACATACAATATTTCGGAAAGAATACATGACAAGCTAGCAACTGCTCTCTCCAAGAAATGAACTGGATAAGTAGGGACCAGAGGAAGAAGGGAGGTTAACTTTTCACTATATATTCTTTTCCATCTTTTGAAGAAATCACTAAGAAGGATGTGCCTGTGATTTCCCAAAGGATTTGATGGCATTGATTTGTGGATTGTGTAGACTGTCAACTACAATTCCCACTCAAATCGGAATCCCACTGAGTTACAAAGATAGGGTGTGGCACCAGCTGATGGCTTGAAGAACAACCAGGCAGGTCTTCAAGAAACTGGTCAATTTCCATTTCACCTTTGCAGAGTCCTTTTTTTTTTTTTAAATCTTCAGTACTTTTTATTTTCTCAAAAAGCTCCTAGTTTATATCTCACAATAAGAAATGCATTCCTTTAATTTGAAAAAGAGGGGCTCTTCAAAATTTAAGGTTATAAAACCCATTTTAGGCTGGGTGCGGTGGCTCACACCTGTAATCCTAGCACTCTGGGAGGCCGAAGCAGGGGGATTGCTTGAGGTCAGGAGTTTGAGACCAGCCTGAGCAAGAGCAAGACCCGTCTCTACTATAAATAGAAAGAAATTAATTGGCCAACTAATATATATAGAAAAAATTAGCTGGGCATAGTGGCGCATGCCTGTAGTTCCAGCTACTCAGGAGGCTGAGACAGAAGGATTGCTTGAGGCCAGGAGTTTGAGGTTGCTGTGAGCTAGGCTGACACCATGGCACTCACTCTAGCCTGGGCAACAAAGCAAGACAGAAAGAAAGCAAGAAAGCAAGAAAGAAACAAAGAAAGAAAGAAAGAAAGAAATTGGCCGGGCGAGGTGGCTCAAGCCTGTAATCCTAGCTCTCTGGGAGGCCGAGGTGGGCGGATCGTTTGAGCTCAGGAGTTCGAGACCAGCCTGAGCAAGAGTGAGACCCCATCTCTACTATAAAGAGAAAGAAATTAATTGGCCAACTAATATATATAGAAAAAATTAGCCGGGCATGGTGGCACATGCCTGTAGTCCCAGCTACTTGGGAGGCTGAGGCAGCAGGATGGCTTGAGCCCAGGAGTTTGAGGTTGCTGTGAGCTAGGCTGACGCCATGGCACTCACTCTAGCCTGGGCAACAAAGTGAGACTCTGTCTCAAAAAAAAAAAAAAAAAAAGAAAGAAATGAGCTGGACAACTAAAAGTATACAGAAAAAATTAGCTGGGCATGGTGGTGCATGCCTGTAGTCCCAGCTGCTTGGGAGGCTGAGGCAGGAGGATTGCTTGAGCCCAGGAGTTTGAGGTTGCTGTAGCTAGGCTGACGCCATGGCACTCTAGCCTGGGCAACAGAGTGACACTCTGTCTCAAAAAGAAACCAAAAACCAAAAAACAACAAAAAAAGCCATTTTAAGTCAAAGTCTTATGCAGAATAAATTTATTTTTCTATAAATTCATCTACATTTATAGTACTTACTTTTTATCAAATCAATCAGGGAGAATCACAGCATTCAAACCAATGGCACACTCTCCCTATGTGGCTCTCAGCCAATGACTAATGGCTGCCTGGGGGCCTGGTACCTGGGAATTTCTGCCCAGCACAGAACTTGTCTATAAGCAATCTTTGCATTGAAGTTCTCTGTTGGATAGCCCAAGACTTTCTCAGGGCTGCCCAAAGCTCCTTCTATCCAATTCTCAGTTCTTTCCTCGATCCTTTCACAGCTTTCAGACCTTCATCACAGACTAATCGCTTTTCCTGACTTCATCCACTCTCTCTTCCCTCTATCTTTCACAGGTTTTATCCCCAGTAACTTTCTTTCATTTCTAATTCTATCTTGGTGTCTGTTTCACAGAGGATATGAACTGGCACATGCATATTAAAAATATATTCACTGTATTTATAATACATTTTAATTCACTGATATCAAACACATACTTTCACTCTTCTATCTTTTATTTTCTTATCTGGCCCTTGCAAATAATGCAACATATACAGCGAAAGTGATACATTTGTTCCCTTTTTGTCACTTAATTTATTAAAAGGATGCTACCTTAAGCATTTGCAAATTGAAGGATCATTTTCCAAATAATCCATTCCCTCTTAGCATTATCCTGTAGTTCTTTTCTTGGCAAAAGATACCTAAAACACTATATTATTTTTTATCAAAACAGCAATAAAGCCAAGACATCCAATTAGCAAAAAGCATCTTCCCATTTGAGACAACAGCCTAATTTGTTGAAACAAGTGCTTACTGTAAATTCAAAATGTTTATTATTGTTTTTTTAAATGTTGAAGAAATTTGCAAGGATGGCTTTTTTTATCTGTTGGTTTTGAATTTCATACTCAAATATTCAACTCAATATGCAACTCAAAAGCAGAATATGACAATCAGCAGTAATGAAACTAATTTAGTGAATATTTATCAGGACTGCTTCAAGCCTCCACTTAAAATAAAAAATTCTAGCTCTTATGAGAAACTGAAAATTTGCAGACATTGAGGCATCCCTGTGAGATCTATCTGCCTGCAGTGTTCATTATGACTAAAGTCCACATCTTCCAGAAAATGGCCTCATAGAGCCTTAAAAGCACGAGAAAGGAAAAGTGACATCATCCTTTCAGTTGTACCCTACCAAAAACCCAGAGATAAGTTTTATTTGAGTTTGTTTTCCTGACTGTTGAAAATAGGTTGGTTGCAACATAGGTGTCAGATTGCTTCTCTCTATGTCAACTTCAAGTTCAAATTTAGGAAGTCATTCTGCCATCAGAACATGTTGTACAAATTAACAACAGATTTCCAAGCCATAAAAATGGTTTTAACAGATCTAAATTTTCCCTAGGTTTATTCTTTTTCCCATCTCATTATAGGTGCTTTGTAAAAGTGATTGTTACCCCCATGATTCATTGGGGGTAAAATAACTTATCAGAACTGAGATTTGGAAGAGAATTTTCCAAGAACGTTATAGTGTTTTTGGTTTTTAATGATTTGAATACTCCTAGTATTAGAGGGTCTTTTGAGTAATACACTGAAGGGAAGCAATTATTGATTCCCTATTATAATTATTTTATTAAATTAAGTAACTGTTGCCTAGCAAGACCCTAAAGGAAAAGGGCAAGGAAGAGAGTTTTGATGAACAGAAAAGTATGAAGCATGAAGAGTACTGCTTAGGGAGGGAACAAGTCCGAAGAGTGAGTAGTGACACAGTGGTAGGAAGGCTTGGGAATACAAGATAGTTCTGGAGGCCATACGAACTCATTAGGAAACTTATATAGGGCAAAGTGTGTTTTTAAAAAGCTAGGGCTTTTTGATAGAGGCTGTGGTAATATGCTTTCCCAGTTTCTCGACTTGTATAGACCTGATCCTAGGAATCACATTTGAGACACATGTGTCTAGTCAGTGTTGTATGTCATTTTCTCACTCTGTAGGTGATTTGGTGATTAAGAAGGCAAATGGTACTCCAGGGAAGCCTGGAAGAATTACCGTACCTCCCTTGATTACTTAGGTCCTTGGGAAAATCTGACTTAGTTTCCTAATTTAAATGCAAAGAAGGAGGCCGAGGTGGGCGGATTGCTCAAGGTCAGGAGTTCAAAACCAGCCTGAGTGAGAGCGAGACCCCATCTCTACTATAAACAGAAAGAAATTAATTGGCCAACTAACATATATATAGGAAAAAAAATTAGCCGGGCATGGTGGCACATGCCTGTAGTCCCAGCTACTTGGGAGGCTGAGGCAGGGGGATCGCTTGAGCCCAGGAGATTGAGGTTGCTGTGAGCTAGGCTGATGCCACGGCACTCACTCTAGCCTGGGCAACAAAGTGAGACTCTGTCTCAAAAATACAAAGAAGGCTAAAATCATCCTGAATTGTTGTAAGAGTTCTTTTTCAGCTTTGGGTTCTTATGCCTCAATTTGAAATTACAATGTGGTATGAAGTATATTACTGCCTACTAAACAGTAAACAGAATTTTCTAACAATATCTTCATTGATTTTGAAAACTTGTCATTCTGATGCAATGCTTGATACTAGCAGATCAATTACACTTCCCCGAGGTGTGTAAACAGACACAGTTATCCATAAAGATGAATGAAGAAAGGCTTATCCATGCTGTGAAATCAAAAGTAGCTAGTAAGTTCATTCACTTGATCTGAAAGAACTGTAATTAAGTAGTTTCCATTTAATTGGATTTTCTCTAATTAGATTATAAACATAATCATTTATAAGAAATTAAGAACTTTAAATAGCAATATTTCATATAAACAAAATAACAAAAATATTTTTTTATGAATGACTCCCAAGAAATCCTCAAATAAAAGACGTTTGATCGAAGTTACTTCTATGTTACAAAAGGTCCTAATTATCATCATTACACATTCTTCAAAGCCAAGTGCAAGTTCTATTCCTCCATAAAATCCCCTCGAAGGACTTAATCACAAAGATTTCTCCTTACTCTTTGGAAACTGGAACCATTTTTTCCATGCACCTCATCTAAAATTTAATATAATATTAGGCACATTTTAATAGGAGGCAGCTTGGTGTCAGGAACACTGTGCTAAAAATTATATAAGATGATCCTCACAACCACTTTATAAGGATAGAATTAACTATCCCTTTTTAACAGCAGGGAAAACTGAGGCACAGGGAGTTGAATTCACCACGCAGTGAGCAAGTAGTGAAGTCTGAGCTTGAAACAGGATGATCTGAAGTCAGAGTCCAATCTCTTAACCACAATGCTATAGAAAAATAATTACTTGTCACCTAGAAGGAACAAAAAATGATGCTTTGTTCTATTCTGAGTAAAAATTAGTTTACTCAAACCAGAAAACTTTAAAGAATCACATCTTTGAATAATGGATACAAATGCAAATAAAATATTCTGTAAATCAGTGCCTAATTATTTTGTAGAATTTTATTGGAGGCGGGACACAGTGCCTCATGCCACCTAGCATTCTGGGAGGCTGAGGCAGGAGAATTGCTTGAAGGCAGGGGTTTGAGACCAGCCTGAGCAAGAGCGAGACACCATCTCTACTAAAAATAGAAAAATTAGCTGGGCATGATGGCACTTGCCTGTAGTCCCAGCTACTTGGGAGGCTGAGGCAGGAGAATCACTTGAGCCCAGGAGTTTGAGGTTGCTGTGAGCTAGGCTAACACCATGGCACTCTAGCCCAGGTGACAGAGAGAGATTCCATCTCAAATAATAATAATAATAATTTTATTCGAGAGAATATACAAAGCTATGTCTACATATGTCTTTCGAAAGCTTGTATTTATTAATACTAGTAGAGGCTAAAAGTCAAATCTTGGACTCCATAGAATTTTTTGGGTAAGAAACACTAGTTAATAAGAGAAAAATAACTCTTCTTTTCAAATGCTATAAAATTAAGTGTGTAAACTGATTCTTTGTTTCCAGAATATTAGCGAAAACTTGAAGGGGAAATTGCAATTCCATGTATGTAGTTACATTGTGGTTATTGGTGGAAAGGGCAAAAAAGCATGACCTACTATTTCATATTTCCAGAAGTTTGTTTCTGCAACACATTTTGGTCATAGTCTATTTTTAAACAGCCTCAGGGAATTAGAACTGGGAAATATGCTTCTAAGGACACATATCAGAGTAAGTTTTTAAAAAGTCAACAAGTACGTATTGAGTCTTTTGTTACCCAAGCACTGTACTAGGCACTTTGGGTATTGCAAAAGAAGCCTAAAACCTAATTTTGTGTGTTTTTTTGACGTAGAAACTTAATTATTCCCAAAATCAAGTTTCCTATTCTATCAAGTGTCTCCCATGTTGTAGGTTTTCCCTAAATGTATATATTCATTGCTATATTAATGTTGAATATTATGTAGCCTTACATGGCAGTCACTATAGGCTGGTGAAAAAAATGGGGCCAAAAATCACGTCCTAAGATGGCTCAGAATGCTATGATTCTAACTAGTATGAAGGATCACCTAAATTTTAAATATCTATAGTGTGTAACTTTAAAACACTTCATATAACAGATTCCACTAAATTTGTTATTCAAGAACCTTAAATGGCCTTGTCCCTATATACTAACTTCAAGTCCTAAAAACTTCTTTTTTTCTTTTTTCATTCTGTCAGGATCTCTCTCTTTGTTCCCCAGGCCGGAGTGCAGTGGCAGGATTCATAGCTCCCTGTAACCTTCCTGGGCTCAAGAAATCCTCCCATATCAGCCTCCCAAGTAGTTGGGACTATAGGCACGGCCCACTATGCCCGGCTACCTTTTTAAAAATGTTTTTATTTTTGTAGAGATGGGGGTAGGGAGTGGGGGTGTGTGTGTCTCTCTCTATGTTGCCCAGGCTAGTCTCAAACTCCTGGCCTCAAGAGATCCTCCCAGCCTCCTAGAGTGCTGGGATTACAGGCATGAGCCACCGTGCCTGCCCAGCCCTCAAAACTTCCTTTAAAAAAAATAACAAAAGATAATTGCACAACTTTGTGTTAGATAGAAAATCTGTTTGGTTTTAAAATTCTTTCTTCCTGGCCAGGCACAGTTGCTCATGCCTATAATCCTAGCACTCTGGGAGGCCAAGGCGGGAGGATCATTTGAGCTCAGGAGTTCGAGACCAGCCTGAGCAAGAGTGAGACCCTATCTCTTCTAAAAATAGAAAGAAATTAGCTGGACAACTAAAAATATATAGAAAAACTTAGCCGGGCATGGTGGCGGCGCATGCCTGTAGTCCCAACTACTTGGGAGATTGAGGCAGGAGGGTCACTTTAGCCCAGGAGTTTGAGGTTGCTGTGAGCTAGGCTGAGGCCACGGCACTCTAGCCTGAGCAACAGAGACTCTTGTCTCAAAAAAAAACAAAAAAATTTTTTTTCTTCCTCTTTTCTTCCTTTTTTACATTTATAATGTATACCCAGAAAAACTGAAGTCAACTTAAGTTCTAACACAATGTTAATGCAAAGTTAAGTGTAAAACCCTTCCCTCAAACAATTATTAAGCTCTTGCAGACTCATCGGGAGTAATGAGAAAAGTTCAGGCTTTTATTTAATCTTAGTACTTGTAACAGAAACCCTTCCCTATAGTGTACTCATTGATTCTTGTTTCTTTGTTAAATATTTACCCATTGCTTTAAATGCCTCTGGTTATGTTAACACAATATAAGAAAGTTCGTTTCTGTTGAATCAAGACCTTAAGATTTCCCAAACTCCTATGAAGGAAAGATTAGAGAGAGTAAACAAAAGAGAAACAAACTGGCAGCTAAACTTAGCTGTGGGAAGGCTGACTGACTCTTTCAAAACAGGCCCTAACGACAGAAGTAACATTGCAATAGATAAGTCTACAGTGGGAGCTAACACATAAAATGACACTTACCCTTAAAAATCTTTTAAAACTATCAGTCTGGGTGCCCCAGAGTGTCAGAAATGTTGTTTATGACTAGCAACTCTTTAAAGTTTAGTCTTCTCAAGTTAGATCCTTTCTCTTCTGAGGTACAGCTTAACTTTTTTTTTCTCTCTTTCTCAAAAGATTTAAACACTACAGAAGTTTATAGAGTAACATCTTAAGGTCCCTTGTACTGTTATTCCTGTTCATAATTCCCTCTTCAAAATTACCCACAGGCTTTAGCCTAGCTTTCTTCCTTCCCATATTTGTTCCTCCCTTTTCTAACAGCAAGAAACCATTCTCCCATTATCCTCAGTATATTTAATATTTTATGAACTCCCCTGTACAGAACCAATCTCCCATCTCTGCCGCCACCTCCTTCCCCACACAGGCAGTTCCGGCTCTGACTCCCCAGCCAGGCCACGCCCTGTCAGACACCCTTGTCACCCTGCTCTGTCTCCAACACCCGCCTTGATCTGAGTCTATGTTGGCTGCATGGCTCCCCCCAATCACAAGCAGGTATAGAGGCCTACCTTGCTCAGCCCCACCTAATAACCTTAGGACTGAATTGATCGGGAAAAGACGAGAAGGGGAAAGGAAGAGCAGTGATGGGGGATTTAACTGGGGTATCATTGTGGCTTATATAAACAGATATAGTCGCTTTAACTGTTCTGGGTCTTCCAGAGTTACCCTGAGATATAAGCAATCCTGTTTGAACCAGCTTGTCTAGTTTTTACTTCAGTATCCCACCCTGGACCTGCCTCTCTTCACTCTTCAGGAGGAGGGGAATTAGATAGTCAGTTAATCACCAAGGCCAGTTAATTATATGTCTTAAATACCTTTGAGTAGCTAACGTAGGCCAGGGCAGTGAGGGCAGGGCCAGATTAAATCACTGATTATCCCCTGGTGCAATAAAAGGCCTGGAGTCAGACATAAAACTATGATATTTGAATAAGAGAATAATGATATAAAAAGGAAAATATGAGTCTTTTAAAAATCATTTTTAAAATCAATTTTCAGAACAAGTAATATAAAAAGATTACATAAGAGCACTCACCATACCTAGCAGCAAGTGGGCCCTAATTTACACTAAAATTTAAGTGTAACATAAAGCCCAAATATGCTAGAAAATGAGCTGAGGCTGTGTAGGCTAGCTAAAAGCAATTATGGGCAGAGTTTCATTAAAATGGAATTAGGAAATCTGTTTTGTAAATAGTTTGATGTGTTTGATTTTACTCTTGTTTTCTTTTTCCTTATGAAAAGATCTAACCTTTGGCATTGTAAATTGGTACAAACCTTTCCACAATTTGGCATTATGTACTGAGAGTTATAAAAACGTTCATACCCTTTGACCCACCCAGTAATCTTGCTATTGGCAATATATCCTAGGAGGAAAAAATTGTAAATGCATGAGATTGCAGCACTAACTGTCATAGGTTAAAAAACGCTGTATATGAGCAACAATAGCAGAAGATAGACAAGCACATGTGGATTATTTTGCAACCACTAAAGGTCATAATTATAGAAATTATGAAGTAACTTGGAAAATAACATATGGATGATGTTACTGGAAATAACCAGGGTACATTATGTATACATATGATTCAACTATTTTAAATTGTGTTTTCAAAATGAGGAGAAAAAAGGGAAACATATAGAAAAATAAAAACAATATGTTAGTAAGATCAAGAAGCTTTTATTCATTTTTTAATTCACTCTAATGTACTATTATTATTTTTGCTATAAATAAAAATCTAGGTGGAGTAGTGGAAAACCCAACTTTGTTTTGGCTGAATTAAAGAAACAGGAAGATTTATTCACTGCCAGGTTAAATTGAGAGTCAGAATGCCCTCTGAGGTACGTAATGAAAATTATCATCATCATCATCATTATCATTGTCATTACCATTGCAGTTCAAATTACTGAGCATTTCCCATTTTCCAGGCATTGAATTAAGGGCTTTTTCATGCAATTTATATCCTTAGTTATGACCTATGTATAAAAATATAGAATCATATAGCTAACAACCTACTTTACATTTCTTCTTGAATCTCTTATAGGCATCTCAAACTTAACATATCCAAAAGGAACTTCTGGTGTTTCTCCCTAAACCTGCTCTACCCACAGTTTTGTCCATCTCAGTCAATGCCAACTCCATCCTTTCAGTTGCTCAGGCCAAACCCCTGGGAGTCATACTTGAAGTCTATCGGACATCCTGCCATCCTACTTCAAAATATGCCCAAATTTCGAACACTTTTCACTACCTGCATTGCTAACGCCCTGGTCCAAACCATCTTGTCTTGCTCAGATGACTATCACAGCCACCTAACTGGTCTCCCTGCTTCCACTCTTGCCCCTCCTCCAGTAAATTCTCAACATGTGGAAAACATCCAGAGGGATCCTTTTAAAACCTAAGTCAAGGCCAGGTGCTCCTGTAATCCTAACACTCTGAGAGGCTGAGGTGGGAGGATCGCTTGAGCCCAGGAGTTTGAGATTGCTGTAAGCTAGGCTGATGCCAGGGCACTCTAGCCAGGGCAACAGAGCAAGACTCTGTCTCAAAAAAAACCTACATCAAGCCAGGTCTCTCCTTTGCTTAAAACCCTCTAGGGAATCTCCATCATAGTCAGAATAAAAGGTAAAGTTCTAACGATGGCCAATAAGCATCTGCATCATCGGTTCCTGCTTTACTTCTGTGACCTCTCACCCCGTATTATTCTCCCTCTGAATCACTCCCAGGAATCACTCCCTGTGTTAACTTCTTTACCGTTCCATAGAAATGTCATTCTCCTGCCTCAGTACCTTTGCCATAGAACTGAGCTGTTTCTCTGCCTGGAATACTCTTCCTCATATGTCCACATGGCTCAGGCTTTTATATCCTTCAAGCCTCTGTTCATGTGCCATCTTATTAATAATGCTACCTGACCAACCTGCAATACTGCAGCCACCCTCATCTTCCCAATACATCAGATCTACCTTACTCTACTTTCTCCATAATGGTTATCTCCTGACATGCTTTATAATTTATTGACTATTGCAGATTACTTATATACCCCTGTTAAAATGTAAGCTCCATAAGAGCAGAGATATGTAGTTTTTTTCAGTGCCTGATGAAGAAATTTAACTACATCGCTGTCCTTTGGGAAAGCAAAGGAAAATTCCAGAAGGCATAGTCCACAGCCATTATGTTATACCCCAATAGCTGCTCCAGCCCAGCCCACTGGGAGGAAAAGTAAAGCTAAGACAGGTGCAATAAGCATGAGCTGCAGACATTAATCCTCCTTGCCCAGAATGTGGCTTCCTGGAGCCCCAGTCATTTACTCCCCATGCTGTTTTCTTCTGAAGTCCCTGTTGAATTCAACTGATCTTAAAATATGGAAAAGAGATATGACAAAGTAAGGGAGCAAGAAGTAAATCATTGGAACTTTAGTCATTTTCAGACCACAAAGACTTTCTTGACGGGGACACATTCTGTCTTTAGTCAGGAGGTGTGAAGACATTGCAACAATACCAACAGAAATTCATTATGACTACTGCTATGGTTTGAATATGGTTTATCCTCACCAAAACTGTTGAAGTTGGATCCCCAGTGTGACAGTGTTGGGAGGTGGGACCTAGCAGGAGGTGTTCAGGTCATGGGGGTGGATTTCTAATGAATGGCTTGGTTCTTATTCTCAAGGTAGTCAACTACCATGAGAAACTGGGTTAGTTTTCAGGGGAATGGATTGGTTCCTGAAATAGTGGGTTATTATAAAGCCAGAACATCCCTTGAGTTTTGCCTCTTCCCATGTGTCCACTTCCCCTTTGACTGGGAACCATCATTCTGTTTTCTGTCTTTATGATTTTAACTACTCTAGGTACTTCACATAAATGGAATCATACAGTATTTGTCTTTTTGAGACTGGCTCATTTGGTTAGCATAATGTCCTCAATGTTCATCAATGTTGTAGCATGTGTCATCATTTCCTTCCTTTTTAAGGTTGAATAATATTCTGCTGTATGTCTGGACTACATTTTGTTTATCTATTCATCCATTGGTGGACACTTGGGTTACTTTTACCTTTTGACTATTATGAATAATGATGCTATGAACATCAATATACAAATATCTCTTTGAGACCCTGCTTTCAATTCTTTTAGGTATCTTTTAGAAGCAAGATTGCTGGATCACATGCTAGTTGCATTTTTAATTTTTTGAGGAACCAAAATACTGTTTTCCATAACAGCTGCCCCGTTTTACAACACTATCAGTAATGCATAAGGGTTTCAATTTCTCCACATCCTCATCAGCACTTGCTGCTTTTTAAAAAAATTATAGCCATCCTAGTAGGTATGAGGTTTTATCTCATTATGATTTTGATTTTCATTTCCCTAAAGATGTTGTGCATCTTTTCATGTGCTTGTTGGCTATTTGTATATTTTTGGAGAAATATCTATTCAAATCCTTTGTCCATTTTTTAATTGGGTTTTTGGATTTTTTTGTTGTTGTTGAGTTATAGGAGTTCATTATAGAATACATTCCGGATATTAACCACTTATCAAATATATGGTTTGCTGATACTTTCTCCCATTCTGTAGGTTGCCTTTCACTCCATTGCCTGTATCCTTTGACATACAAAAGTTTAAAATTTTGCTTTAGTCCAATTTATCTATTTTTATCTCCATTGCCTGTGTTTTTGGTGTCATATCCAACAAATTATTGCCAACTCCACTGTTATGATGCTTTTGTTCTATATTTTCTTTTACAAGTTTTATAGTTTTAGCTCTTACATTTAGGTCTTTTATTAATTTTTAGTTGATTTTTGTATGTGGTACAAGGTAGAAGTCTAACTTCATTATTTTGTATGTGGATATCCAGTTTTCCCAAAACCATTTGTTGAAGAGACTGTCCTTTCTCTATTAAGAAGTCTTGGACACTCTTGTCAAAAATCTTTTTTTGAGACAGAGTCTCACTCTGTTGCCTGGGTTAGAGTGCCGTGGTGTCAGCCTAGCTCACAGCAACCTCAAATTCCTGGGCTCAAGCGATCCTCCTGCCTCAGCCTCCAGAGTAGCTGGGGCTACAGGCATGTGCCACCATGCCCGGCTAATTTTTTTTTCTATTTTTAGTTGTTTGGCTAATTTCTTTCTATTTATAGTAGAGACAGGGTCTCACTCTTGCTCAGGCTGTTCTCGAACTCCTGAGCTCAAGCAATCCTCCCGCCTTGGCCTCCCAGAATGCTAGGATTACAGGCGTGAGCCACCGTGCCCGGGCTCAAAAATCTTTTGAACATATATGTGAGGGTTTTTTTTTCTGGGTGCTCTATTCTATTTAATTGGTCTATTTGTCTTTGTGCCAGCACAACACTATTTTGATTACTGTAGATTTGTAATAAATTTGAGATCAGGAAGTATGACCTCTAACTTTGTTCTTTTTCCAGATTGTTTTAGCTATTTTGGGTCCCTAGATATTTCATATTAACTTTAGGAAAAATTTTTCCATTTCTGCAAAAAATGCCATTGGGATTTTTTTATTGTTTTGTTTTGTTTTTTTAGAGACAGGGTCTCACTTGGAAGTGAAAGAAGCAGAACATGTGAGTTTGGCTGGGAATGGAAGGAACAGACACTGTTGACTGAGGGGCGATGCAGCCTTCCAGGCCAGCCCCAGGTGCCCATGTCAGGCTCCCAAGGAGAGTGATCTGGAATAAAAAACAAATCAAACAAAACAGCTGCTGCCTCCTTTGAAGCCCTGCAGGAAACTGGAAGCAGAGGCTACCCTGCTTTCCCAAAGAGCAGCCGTGACCATGGAAATGAGGCAGGGAGGGTGGCTGGGGCTGCAGGGAGGGGCTGAGGAGAGGCAGCCACCACCAGCACGGTGGCTCAGAGGTCCCTGGAACCAGGACACAGGCATTTCCAGGGGATGGAGGGGAGGGTGGGGGCTGAAGTTCTAGTAATTTCACTCCTGGGCCCTGAGCCAGAGACCCATAGTTCTCGTATGTACTCCCAGCAAGGGGATAGAGCATGCTGCATGGGGTTAGGCCAAGAGCTAGAGCTGTTCACATCTGCCACTTACTTGCTGTAAGTAACCCAGACAAATGATTTAATCTCTCTCAGCCTGTTTCCTCATTTGTAAGTGTGATAAATGGTGTAAAACAATTATTGTAGAGACTTAAAGACATAATTTCTGGGAAGTTTTAAGTGCCCTTCCCCTGATGTAATAAAATCATACATAATAATAAGATTTTCTCTAAAGCTGTGGTTCTCAAGGCAGGTAAAACTTCTCCAGAGGCATTTTGGATTCTGTGGGAGTATCTTTAGATGTCACAGTGATTAGAAGTGCTGCTGGGATTTAATGGACAGAGGCTGGGGATGCTGTCCATGCCAGATAATTATCCTGTGTCCCTAACAACTTGGTTTTTAAGAGAAATGGTTTCACTTTGTCACCCAGCCTAGAGTGCAGTGGCCCCATCATAGCTCACTGCAGCTTCAAACTCCTGGGCTCAAGCAATCCTTCCAACTCAGTCTTCCCAGTAGCTAGGACTATAGGGGTATTCTATTACACCTGGCTAATTTTGAAAATTTTTTGTGTAGACAAGGTCTCACTTTGTTGGGCAGGCTGGCCTCAAACTCCTGTCCTCAAGCAATCCTTCTGGCTTGGCCTCCCAAAGTACTGGGATTACAGGCATGAGCCACTGTGGATAGCCCCTCACAACTCTTGATTTCTCTCCAAACATTCTCATCAGTGAAAAACCTGAATCACTTGAGCCTAGATCCTTCATTTTTCGTATATATACAAAGTTTTCTACCAGTTTTAATACACATGGACTTTTCTATAAATAGGCCTTTTAGGTAAAATGAGGAAGGGTTATAACTTGTTTGGTTTAAAATTTTACATATAGTTTTTTACCGTTTCAGAAAAAAAAATCACTGACAGCCATATCTCTTGTGGCATTTCATGTCACTAGTTCAACACAACTGTAGCAGTCTACATTTATAGCTGTCCTATGCACAACAATTCTAGGTATAGTTGCAAACATGTGGCTGCTCATTGTCTCATAATATTGTTGTGCTGGAGCATTGATATGTTGAGATACATATTTTAGTATAAAATGCTTCCCTTTTATTTCTCTTTTATATTCAAATGAGGACCTTATGTTAACCAAAGTTCTCCAGAGAAAGAGAACTAATAGGAGATGTATAAATATGTATGTAGACTTGTTATGGGAATTACCTTACACAATTATTGGAGCTGAGAAGTCCCATAATCTGCCATCTGCACCTGGAAAACCAGCAAAGTCATTGTTGTGATTCAGTCTGAGTCCAAAGGCCTGAGTGGGGATGGAGAATGGCATGACGGTAATAAGATGGCACGACGGTGTAAGTCCTGGTCTGAAGTCTGAGTCTGAAGGTTGGCGAACCAGAGATACCAATGAACAAGGGCAGGAGAGGATGGATGTCCCAGCTCAAACAGAGAGTGAATTTGCCTATCCTTCACCTTTTTGTTCTATTTGAGCCTCAACTGCTTGGATAATGCCCACAAACATTGGTGAGGGTGTTCTTCTTCACTCAGTCTACTGATTCAAATACTAATCTCTTCTGGAAACACTCTCACAGAAAAATCCAGAAATAATGTTTTGTCAGCTATCTGGGCATCCCTTAGCCCAGTCAAGTTGACACATAAAATGAACCATCACAGGCCTTCATATCTTTTTATGTGAAAATGGGTTATTGTGTCAATGAATTTTATTTCAAGAAAATAAAAGAGATGTTGTGAAGTATTTGTGTTTGTAAAAAAGGGATAACCCTATTAGAACTACTTCCTTCATGGAAAAACTGCCTTCCTCATAACAGAGTGATAATGATACTTGAAGCACAAATGAATGGTTCCCCGTCTTATGTATTCACATGTGCAATTGCTTTGTTTACATATTCAATACCTATGAGACTCAAGGAAATTCCTACATGGTGTATATACTAGGGCAAATCAGCATTCTCCTTTCCATTTGCCAGTCAACATTTTGAGCTTGAATAACCAGATTAAAATGAACTCTCAGGAATTAGAGAATCCCAGTTTAATGGAAAGCCAAAGCAGAGATGAGGCAAAGAGAGAGGGAGATGCCCTCAATCTCCAGGAGCCAGGCAAATATAATGATAATGTCAGTTAATATTATTGACTGGCTCACATGCCAGGGTTTTATCTCACATACTAAATATTAAATCATTTAATCTTTACATGAACCCTGTAATGCAGGTACTATTATTATTGCTCTTATTTACATGAGAGGAAATAAAAACTCCAAGAGGGTGAAATGTATCCTCAATGTCACTCTGCTAGTAAGTAGTAGAAACTCAGGTCTGTCTGATTCCACAGCCCAAGCTCATAACTGCTACCTAAGATGAAGAACACAATTATATTTGGAAAATAATCTTTACCCAGAACTAGAGAAATGCAGTGAAAAGAGTGAAACAACAACAACAACCAAACGAAAAAACCCTCTACACTGCATTCAGGACACCCAAGTCTCAGGACTGGTTTTTGCCACTGACTTTGCTATATGACCTTGGATACGGACAGGCAATACCACATACTGATTTTAGAGTATGAGCCTGGAAAGCAGACTGTCTGGATTCCAAGCCCAGCTCTGTCTCTTACTCACTATGTAGCCTTAGACAAGTTATTAACCATCTGTGCCTTAGTTTCCTCATTTGTGATACAGGGATTACAGAAAGTGTCAACCATATTACAAGCATTCAATGATTATTAGCAATAGTGTTAGTTAGGGCTAGATAATCTATTATAACAAAGAGGCTCTAGTGCCAACTGTAGGGTTCTTTGGAATCAGACCCTGAAATGGAGGCTTGCCTTTTATTCTGGAGGGGATGTCCCACGACCCCAGGCTTCTTGGACCCCCAAACACTTTATGTGGCAGGACCCTGAAACTTTGTAGAGTTTATCTTCAGCCCTCTGGAGGGCTGTGCCTTACCAAAGCCCTCGATGTACTTGCCACACCTTCCTCATCCAATTCAATTAACATGATGTGATCAGTGAAATGGACTAATGTGATATTCTAAGGAATGCTCACATAGCCTAGGCCCCTTCAGAATATATTATGATAGAGGATGGAAGAGTTAACATAGCCCTGGGGCAAGACCCTAAATGTATACAAACTTGTTCTACTCCTTTCTGATATACTTGGAAAAGAAATTATTCATCAGACCAATGGCTGCTTACCATGTGTCTGAGGTCATCTAATTTGCTGTAGCAAAGATTCTATACTATCACAGCAATTGCTGTTGAGACTACTACTTGTTTGCCTTTGTAGTAGTCTGCTGTCATCCTTCAGGATCCATTTGGCTTTTGAAGAGGCTAGACTGAAAAATTAAGTGGAGATATGATCAACATATCTCCAGCTAGTGCAATAAGACAAGAAAAGGAAATAAAAGGTATATAGGTTGGGAAGGAAAAAATAAAATGTCTTTGTTTGCAGATCACATGATCATCTATGTAGAAAATCCAAAAGAATCTACCAAAAAAATGCTGGAACTAAAATGCAAGTATAGTTAGGTTGCAGGATACAAGGTTAATATACAAAAGTCAATTGATTTCCTATATATGACCAATAAGCAATTGGTATTTGAAATTTTAAAAATAATATCATTTATAATAGCACCAAAAATCAAAATATTTAGATATAAATCTAAAAAAATACATACAGGATCTATATGTAAAAAACTATAGGCCAAGTGTGGCGGCTCACATCTGTAATCCTAGCACATTGGGAAGCCAAGGAGGGAGAATCATTTGAGGCCAGAAGTTCAAGACCAATCTGTCCAACACAGCAAGATTCTGTCTCTCAAAAAAATAAAAATAAAAAATTATCCAGGCATGATGGTGCTCACTTGTAGTCCCAGATACTCAGCAAGCTGATCCAGGAGGATCACTTGAGCCTACGAATTGGAGGTTGCAGTGAGATGTGATGGCACCACTGTACTCCAGCTTGAGTGAGAGAGCAAGACCCTGTCTCAAAAACAAAAAGAAAACAAAACAAACTACAAAACTCTGATGAAAACAAATCAAAGATGCCCTAAATATATGAAGAGACATTCCATGTTCAAGGACTGGAAGATTTAATATTATTATGATGTGAATTCATCCCAACATGATACATAGACCCAGTCAAAATCCTAGCAGGCTATTTTGTAGATATTGATGAAATTATTTTAAAGTTTGCAGGGAAAGGCAAAAGATCTCAACACAATATTAAAGAAGAACAAAGGTAGAGGAACCACACCATCCGATCTCAAGACTTACTCTAAAGCTACAATAATTAATACAGCATGGCATGATCTCACTTATATGTGAGAATCTACAAAAAATGTTGAGCCCATAGTAACAGAGAGTAGAATAATGACTACCGGAGCTGGGAGATGGAAGAAAAGAGAATAAGTTGGTGAAAGAGTACATTCAGTTATAAGGTGAATAAGTTCTGGAGAGTTAGTACTCAACGTGGTGACTATAGTTAACAACACTGTATTGTATACTTGAAATTTGCTAAGAGGGTAGAACTCAAGTCTTCTCAACACACACACACATATACAAAATGATAACTAGATGAGGTGAGGGATATGTCAGTTAGCTTGATTGTGGTAATCATTTCACAATGTATACATTTATTAAAACATCACATTGTATGCTTTAAATATATACAATATTAATTTGTCAATCATGCCTCAATAAAACTGGAGTGGGGGGAAAGACAGCATGATAGTGACAAAAGAATAGACACATAGACCAGTGTAACAGAATAGAGAACCCAGAATTAGACCCACACAAATGTAGCCAACTGATATTTGTCAAACAAGCAAAGGCAATTCAATAGAGAAAAGATGGTGCTGGAACAATTTGGTGTGTATATGAAAAAAGAAAGAAAGAGAAAAAGAAAGAAATAAAGAATCTAGACACAGACCTTATACCTTTCACAAAAATTAACTCAAAATGGATTATAGAATTAAATGTAAAATACAAAACTATAAGACTTCTAGAAGAAAACATAACTATGTTTTCTAGTTTGGCAATGAGTTTTTAAATACAATATCAAAAGCACAATCCATGAAAGAAAAAAGCATTAAGTTGGATTTTACTAAACTTGAAAACTTCTGCTCTGCAAAAGATGCTGTTGAAAAAAATAAAAAGACAAAACACAGATAAGAAGAAAATATTTGCAAAACACATATCTGATGAATGACTTGTATCAAAAACACACAAAGAACTCTTAAAACTTAAATAAGAAAACAAACAAACAATCCAATCTTTAAAATTTATTTATTTATTGTTACCTAGGCTAGAGTGCAGGAGCATCATCATAGCTCACTGCAACCTCAAATTCCTAGGCTCGAGGCAACCTCAAACTTGCAGGCTTAAAGGATCCTCCTGGCTCAGCCTCCAAAATAACTGAGATTACCAGTGCATGCCAGCATGTCTGACTATTGTTTTTTTTAACTTTTCATAGAGACATGGTCTCACTATGTTGCTCAAGCTGGTCTCAAACTCCTGGCATCAAGTGATCCTTTCGCCTCGGTCTCACTAAGTGCTAGGATTACAGGCGTGAGCCATGGTATCTAGTCCGAACAATCCAGTTTTTCAAATGGGCAAAAGAATTGAATAGACACTTTATTAAAGAAGATAAACATACGGAGAGTAAGTACATGAAAAGATGCTCAACATCATTTGTCATTAAGGAAATGCAACTTAAAACTATGATGAGATACAGCTACACATCTATTAGAATTGCTAAAATTGGCCAGGTGTGGTAGCTTACATCTATAATCATAGCACTATGGGAGGCCGAGGCAGGAGGATTGCTTGAGCCCAGGAGTTTGAGGTTGCTATAAGCTAGGCTGACCATAGCACTCTGGCCTGGGCAATAGAGTGAGACTCTGTCTCAAAAACAAGAAAATAAAAGAAATTGCTAAAATTAAAAAAAATCTAATAAGCTGGAACTTTTAAACATTGCCGCTGAGAATGTAAAATAATACAGCCACTATAGAAGACATTTTGGCATATTCTTAGAAATGTAGATATTGTGAGGACTACTACTATTGCACCCTTTATGTTTTATAAGAAAGGTACTAATCTCTATCATTACCCCCAAATGTGTATTTTTTAAAAATTTTTTTATAAGAGATGGGGTCTTGCTATGTTGCCCAGGCTGATCTCAAACTCCTGGCCTCAAATGATCCTGCCACGTGGGCTTCCTGAAGTGCTGGGTATTTTTGACTTACTATCTTGGCAGGCTGGGTCTGGGGATGGAACTTCATGGAGGAGAAGGAGTAGTTTTAGAGGCATGGCCTTCCATACTGTGATGCTCTTATACCTAGGCCAAGGATACCAAATGAGGGTTTATTGGGGAATATTCACCAGATTAACCCTGTGGAGGAGTAAAGGAAGCAGAATTAAGCAAATGGAAAAAATTGAACTGTGATGCAATCACAGTAACTCAAGAGAAACTCCGTAGTTGGAATGGCCATTTGGTGTTATCCCAAATTGGAGCCAGAGGACCAGTACTCGCATTGACCCCTGCACACATTAGATGTTGGCTGGCTGACTCTGGATAGACTTTGGGTGAAGCATTTCTCTTTAGCCAAGGGCAATTTCTGGTGGGTTCAGGCTCTCATCTGCCAACACTCTCAGCAGCTGAGGAAATGAGTGTTTCAGTCCTGAAAAAGGGGAATCTGAGCAGTACATCCCAAAACACAGTGGCTAAAGTCAATCTCTTTGTCTCTCTGTCTCTCTCTCTCTCAACAATCCCAAAGTAGGTGGGTCCAGCAGAAAGTAGAATGGTGGTTGCCAGGGGTTTGGGGTAGGGGAGAGTGGGGAATTGTTTAATGGGTACAGAGCTTCAAATGTCAGTTTTGTAAGATGATAACAGTTCTGGAGATGGATGGTGGTGATGGTTGCACAACAATATGAATGTACTTAATACCACTGAACAGTACACTTAACAATGGTTAAGATAATGAACACGTGTTCTAGGAGGAAAAAATGATTAAGATAGTAAATGTCATGTTATGTGTGTTTTACCAAAATTAAAAGAAAATTGAGGGGGAAAAAGTACAATCAGGAACCCTGATTGCTTCCATGTTATGGCTCTGCTATCTTCTATTAATAAATCAGTTCTTCTCAAACTTTAATATAAATGCAAATCACATGGGTATCTTGTTAAAGTGCAGACTTCGGTTCAGTGTGTCTGGAATGAGACTTACGATTCTGCGTCTCTAACGGGTTGTTATGTGATCCTGACGCTATGGACCCATGGACCACACTTAGGACAGCAAGATGCGAGGGTATAGTTTTTGTCTGAATTGTCCAAGTTGATATCACGTCTGATTTCTTGCTCAAGAGAATGTGGGGAAGAGAAAGAGTGAAGAACAAGCAACTTCCTTTTAAATGAGTGACTTGGTATCTGCACAAATCGCCTGTGTTTCCATTCCATTGGTGAGAATCGAGTCATATGGCCACACCAAGTTGTAAATCTATTACTGTGGAAGAAGGAAAAAACAGATTTTGGGACCGGGCATGGTGGCTCATGCCTGTAGTCCCAGCACTTTGGGAAGCCAGGGCAGGAGGATCGCTTGAGGCCGGGAGTTCAACACCAGCCTGAGCAACATAACAAGACCCCAACTCTACAAAAAATAGCAAAAAATTAGCTTGGCGTGGTAGCACAAAGCTACTCAGGAGACTGAGGCAGGAGGATCACCTGAATTCAGGAATTTGAGGCTATAGTGCACTATGATTGTGTTTGTGAATAGCCACTGCATTTCAGCCTGGGTAACATAGCAAGACCCATCTCTAATAAATCTCTATCAGGTGTCGGGCGGGTGGGGCATGGGCAATATACATAACCTTAACATTTGTACCTCCATAATATGCTGAAATAAAAAAAAAAGGAAAAAAAAACAAATAAAACAAAAACAAAACAGAAGACAATGATGGGAGTATGTCAAAGGGACACAGGACCCAACTGAAAGAGTTCCCATTGACCAAGGCTAGAGCAATGTAAGCAATAAAATAAAGTATTATTAGAATATAACCCCATGTATAAAATATGCATGAGTCCATACTGATATATAAATAAATGATAAATAAATAAATAGAGAGAAGAGATAAGTCTCCCTTGTCAAAGAATTCCAAATAATTTAAGTAGATACTTCCCCCTCAAAGAGCTTGAGCATAACTCTCCACACCTTAAGTGCACAGAGTGACTTCTTTCCAAAGAGTAGAGTATGAAAAAGGTTGGGAGAGAAAGTAACTTTATAGTAGGAAAATCCTGACAAACATTTCTTCAGCCAAGTGATCAAGGTCAACATCAACAGTGATAAGTCATGTTGATAGTATGTACCTGTTATCTAATAAAGAATTTGACTGGCCTTCGTCCCTGGTTCCTAGGAGAGAGACTCTCAATCTTTGGAATTTCTCAAGTAACAGGAGTGTCTTTGTTTTCCATGAGCCTTTCAGACCATACCTGAGTTATGCTAATAAGATAGCTCTGGATGGGGGCTGGCCATGCCAGAAAGACCAACCATGTGATTAGAGGGTTGGAAGCTCTGAGCCAGGTGATATCAGCCCAGCTCAACCTCCCCCATGGAGGGGAGGGATGCTGGAGATTGAGTTCAGTCATGTGACCAATAATTCAATCAATCATGCCTGTGTACTGAGACCCCAGTATAAACTCTGGACAACAAAGCTCAGAATAGCTTCCCAGTTGGTGAACACATTAATGTGCCAGAAGCGTGACACATTCTGACTCCTTGGGATGAGGAGTATGTGGAACACATGGAAGTATGTGTTTGAGGCTCTCCCTGGGCTCTCCCTATGTGTCTTTTCATGGGGCTGGTCCTGATGTGTATCCTTCATAATAAAGTTGCAATCATAAGTATAACAAAAAAAATAAAAATAAAAATAAATAAATAAGTAAATAAAAGACCATGAAAGCACTAATTAAAAAAAAAAAAATTTACATAGCACTAGGGCTCAGGAGAAGGAAAGAAAAAAAGCAGATTTTGGAGGTCAACGAACTCCCTTGGATCTTATTCTAGGCCTTAGTGCCCTTGTCAGTTACATCAGGGTTTTATAGCTTTAATATTCTGAGGTTTTTGTCACACCAAATGTCCTCAACTGTATAAACCTGGATTCTGTGCTTACTTATTGTTGCTTTCTTGCAACATGGCAGGAAAAAAATTTATTTTGAGACAAGAAAGATTTTCAAACTTTTACTACTTACTTTCTTCCAATGGAAGTGCCTTACTAGATGAACAGAATTTTAGGTGTGATGATACAAAAAATTCTCTGCAGAAGAAAAAGGAGAGATTTAGGAGTTTGGAGGGAAGATCCCAGGGGCAGTGAAGTGGTTGGAACCAGGCAGGCCTCTCAAGATTGCCTGAGAAAAGAGTTATAAGGGGGAGGGTTGTAGCTGGTGTCTGGAGATGAGCTTGGTGTAGAACAGAATTGTTTAATGGGGATTTTTATTAAATTTTACTGCATGTTATATGATATAACCTTCCAATCCATCTTCTCTACAAAATCTTCCCTCTAGTGCCTTGTAGAATGAATTTTCTTTTGAGATAGAAAGAAGCACTGCATCCTACCCTAAGGGTAGCACAAGACAGGAACAAAGGCTGTCACAAGGTTATATAATATAGTAGATTCTCTCATTTATCTTCAACACTTACTTCAAAAGGAAAAAAGAAGAAAATAAAACACACACAACAATAAACAGGCAGGTTTTATTGCTTTGCAAAAGGCTTCCTGGAGTACGTTTCTGCTGTAATGATTTACCATGGGGGCCTACGCTTCGTCATCCATGACTTAAGGAACAGTCACATAACAATTTTTGTTCCTTCCAATGTTGCACTTCTATGACTCAAAATCAGATGTAGACAGGATTCAAGTACAATGGAATAACCATAATTCGTCAGTTTGGTAGTACCAGGAAGGCAGAAATAAGCAGTGAAGAATTGAGAAAATATAATTTAGCCCCCAAAAAACAAAATAAAACAAAAAAACAGAAGCGGGTGGTTCTCCTCCCACAGGGAGAATGAGCCTCTGGAAAAAAAAATCAGAACTAAGATATATGGATAATTAAAGACAGGGCCGGGCGCCGTGGCTCAAGCCTGTAATCCTAGCTCTCTGGGAGGCCGAGGTGGGCGGATCATTTGAGCTCAAGAGTTCGAGACCAGCCTGAGCAAGAGCGAGACCACATCTCTACTATAAATAGAAAGAAATTAATTGGCCAACTAATATATAGAGAAAAAATTAGCCGGGCATGGTGGCACATGCCTGTAGTCCCAGCTACTTGGGAGGCTGAGGCAGCAGGATTGCTTGAGCCCAGGAGTTTGAGGTTGCTGTGAGCTAGGCTGACGCCACGGCACTCACTCTAGCCTGGGCAATAAAGTGGAAACTCCGTCTCAAAAAAAAAAAAAAAAAGACAAAGTCCCCTTCTTGGCTTGTAAATTTATATAATTACATCAATTCTTCACTTTGTGCCTGGAGTTATAATTTTGCTTTTAAAACAAGCATCATTTTTTTAGTGTGTTTTTGCTCTGACTTTGTAACAGCAAGCATTTCAGGACATGATCAGGTATATGGAACAGGTAACAAATGAACATAGTATAAAATTGAAAAGGTACAAGAGGCTAGGAGGCAGGAATCCATTTCTTGGGTATCCTTTGTTAAATAAGATTTACAGGAGGTCACTATTTTACACTGAGCTCCTGCATTAGGCCCCAACAGACCAAACCAAAATGGAGCAACGTATGTTAAGTGCTACATAATCAAACTGAAACTTTAACAGAGTAGGAAAATCCTTGAACAGAAGAGTTTTTACTAAAAACAGGGTATTTACATCAACCTATCCAAAGGGCCTAGGCAACCCAAGTGACATGATAATTCCCCCTCTGCTTTAACCTTTACAAGAAAAGTAACCTAAAATAACCTTACATTAGCCAATCTGCTTTTTAAAATTATTATTATTCTGTTTCCTTTTTTCTGATCATGCTACCTTATAAAAACCAGCTGTTCTGCTATGCTCAACAGAGCTTCCTCTGTTTTGGACAGGATGCTGCCCAATTCATGAATTACTAATAAAAGCCAATTAGATCTTTAAATGTGTTAAGATGTATGCTTTTCAACATCCTGAAGAGGTGTTCTCTGGATAAATAAGTTAAATAGAATGTTACAATGTTATAATGAGGTTCTTTCTGTCTTAGTTCCAGGAGCAGCCTCAAAAGTTAGAAGAAAATAGCCTACATCACAAACACATTCCAAAGAGGAAGGCTACTTCCCAAACAGAATTTACAAAGGCAAGAACCAAAAACTGGCTTTACAAGCGTTAGCCAATCTTGAGAGTATAAAAGGTTTGACATTGAAGTGGCAACAAAGACAGGATTTTCTTTAGAGAGGATTGTGTCATGTCTGTGTATTTTCCTTGTGCCCACAGGGTTTAGGGAGATGGTGTTTTCCTTTACTGTAGACCAAAAAAAGCCTTAAAAAAAATCACTTCTAGAGGCTAGATGTGGTGGCTCACTTTTGTAATCTTAGCACTTTGGGAGGCTGAGGCAGGAGGCTCACCTGAGGCCAGGAATTTGAGACCAGCCTGGGGAGCACAGCAAGACTCCATCTCTACTGAAAATGTAAAAAAATTAGCCAGGCATGGTGACACACACCTGCAGTCCCAGCTACTTGGAAGGCTGAGCCAGGAGGATTGCTCAAGCCTGAGAGTTTGAGGTTGCAGTGAGTTATGATTGTGACACTGCACTCCAATCTGGGTAATAGAGTGAGACCTATCTCTTTAAAAAAAATAAAATAAAATAAAAACAGGTGGGCTTGGTGGCTCACACCTATGATCCCAGCACTCTGGGAGGCCGATGTGGGAGGATTGCTTGAGATCAGTCTGAGCAAGAGAGTACATCTCTACAAAAAGATAGAAAAATTAGATGGGCAGGTGGCACCTGCCTATAGTTTTAGCTACTCGGGAGCCTAAGGCAGGAGGATTACTTGAGCCCAAGAGTTTGAGGTTGTAGTGAGCTATATGATGACACCACTGTACTCTAGCCCAGGCAACAGAGCAAGATTCTGTCTCTAAAATATAAAAAAACCACTTCTAGGGATAGGCTGAATAGCATCTTCCAGAGTTTTGAGGGACATGCAGAAGTCTAAGGTGATAAGCTATGGTTTGAAGCCTGCAGAGGCACAGAATGGAGAGCAGCCAGGCTTCCCTGGGAGTGAGCTGTGTTGATGTGAAGACCAAGTGGACTCATGGACAAAAACCAACCTGAAATGGCCTTAAACAGGACACTGCCCAGTCCTGGAGAGACATGAGACTCCAAAAGAATGTGTGTTTGTGGTGAATCGTCAGACATCCAAAGGCTGAGGGTCAGCAGTGTAAGTGGCCTGCCAGAGAACAGCATGAGCCACATCACAGGAACTGCAAGTTCCTAGCTGGGGTGTCTCTGAGAAAAGCATAGAAGAGGGGAAGAATAAGAACCAGAATCTGCTCTCCTAGAAGGCCCCATCAAGAATTACCTGGTCATCAGTCGAGTAAGACCTTTCCTGTACTTTACTTCTCTCTCTTCTTTTCAACCCTGGATGAGCCAAAGTTACTTAGAGAAGCAGGAGAGAGGCAGTGGCAGACCAAGGCCGGGAAGCTGAGAAGGGAGGAGCCTCCCAGGTTGTCCTGTTCCTCATGCTTACAGCAGGGTGGCGATGGAGGGAGTGATGAGCTCTAGTTTATACAGGGGTTTAGAGCTGCAGTTGTTTCACTAGACTGGCCATTTGAATTAGAGAAATGAAACTATTATTGGAAATAAAACTGCTTAGGGGACTTTATCTTATCTAAGTGACAAAAAATGTTACGAGGCACCTGCACACAATTCCCTCCAAAATTTAAAGAGGCAGTGAAAGGAACAAATAAAGTTGCCTTTTACTTATACCTTATTTTAGTGTGACCTATTACTAGGATTTGAATAGCAAAACTCAAAACTCATGTTGAAATTTAATCCTCAATGTGGCAGTGTTGAGGTGTGGGCCCTTTAAGAGGTGATTATGTCATTTGGGCTCTGCTCTCATGAATGTATTAATTTATCCATGGATTAATGGAATAATGGGTTAATGGATTAATGAGTTACCATGGGAGCTGGAATGGTGGCTTTATAAGAAGAAGAGAGACCTGGACTAGGATGCTCAGCACCTTTGGTATGTGATGTCCTGTGCCATCTTGGGACTCTGCAGAGTCCCCACCTGCAAAAGTGTTCTCAGATCCACCCCCCTCCCAACCTAGGACATCTCAGCCTCCATAACTGTAAGAAAAAATTTTTGTTCCTTTATAAATTACAGTTTCAGGTATTCTGTTATAAAGCAAGAGAAAATGGACTAAAATCCATTTAATACAATAGAATGTTCCAAAAACCCATATGTGCATACCAAATACACTTTCCTTTTTTATCATGATATAGCTGAGTGGCTGTTCCACATGGGTGTATATATAAGTTTACTGCATTCTTTCAAACAGCTGCATAGTAGACCATTTTAAGGATGTATGATGACTTAACTGTTCCCTTTTAAGATATTAGTAAGTCTTAATTTGTAAAAATAAATGCATAAAAAAACTTAAAATATTTTAACATTCTCATCATACTTACATACTTTCTAAGTATCTCTTTATTTTATGTGAAAGATATTTCCATTTTAAAGGAACTTTGTAAAAACAATAAAAAAAGGCCCTCATGGCTAAGCTTCAAAGTAATCCACATCGCACTTATTTATCTACTGGATGATTGTCACTAGTGATTGAAAACTAAAAACGTTCACTACTAAGCAAAACAATTACAACTAAATCCATTGTGGAACTCTGCCTGGACCACATGAAGATGTTTTTTACCTGTTCCAAATGATAATATTTTCTTACCATCTAGGAGGGTAGAAGTAGATCAGTTGGGTTTTTTTTTTTTTAATCTGTTTGACAAACACTTTTGTGCTTATTGTATGTCAAACACTGTTCCAAGGTCATTTACTAATGTTATCTCATTTAATCTTCACAACAACCTTCTGAAGTAAGAAAGTAAGAATTGTCATTATCCCCAGGTTACAGATGAGGAAACTGAGGTCTACAGAAGTTAAGTGACTTAACCAATGTCACATAGCTAGAAAGCGACAGAGGAAGGATTTGAACTCTAGCTACAAAATTCATAATCATAGTCACACACCACTGCAGGCTACATATATAAGTCTATCATATCGCTGCTAGGATGAAGACTTGCTCTGTCACCCAGGCTGGGGTGTAGTGGTGTGATCATAGCTCACTGCAGCCTCAAACTCCTGGGCCCAAGTGCTCCTCCCGCCTCAGCCTCCCAAGTAGCTGGGATTACAGGCTGGAGCCACTGCACCTGGCTGGAATGTATTCTCAAAGCAGAACTAGTCATGAAAGCCACAATCTTCAACATCATCATTATTAACAACAAAATTTGATGATATGTACACACCAAACTGAGGACACCATTCCGCTACTGTGGGTTAAGAGAGATACAACATGATCCCTGCTCTTGCAGGGGCTTAATCTAATTTTCCTGTTGGGTCAAAGGAAATTACCAGAGGCAGCATTCTATGGAGTCACCGGTCAGTTCCAAGAAAAAAAGGAAGAGGCCTGATAAATCTAGGAGGGAAATATGAGAAAGCCAAGATGCAAATTCAATCAGCTTGGAACTGGAGAGCAAATACAACAAATGGTTCAAAGCAGACTAAAGGAAAGGGATCTTGAATCCTTGCCTGGGTTGAGAATTGAGGTGTTGGCCACAGATTGTTACCAGTGTCTCTTGTCTGGGTATGGTGAGAAGAGTTACAGGAGTCCATGGGGAGAGGGTGCCATATTTGTCCATCTAATACATGGGAAAGCCAAGGCTCAAACATGCTACTTCTGACTCTAGATAGTACTTTTTTAATAGCACACACTAGAAATTTATAGATATGATTGGTTGATCTTGATAAGCATTCAGCCTAGAGAGGTCTAAGGGAGACGGGGGAAACTCAGATGCCTACAGAGGTCAGGCTGGTGACTATAAATGAGTGGTAGGTTAGAGTAGCCAAGTGAAGAGTGCCTACTTCCTTCTTTTTTTTTTTTTTGAGATGGAGTCTCACTCTGTTGCCCAGGCTAGAGTGCAGTGGCATCATCATATCTCACTGCAACCTCAAACTCCTGAGCTCAAGCAATCCTCCTACCTCAGCCTCCCGAGTAGCTGGAACTATTAGGTGTGCACCAGCCGGTGCCCGGCTAATTTTTTCTATTTTTTTAGTAGAAACAGGGTCTTGGTCTTGCTTAGGGCTCAAGGTGGTCTTGAACTCCTAAGCTCAAGTGATCCTCCCACCTCAGCCTCCCAGAGTGCTAGGATTACAGGCATAGGCCACCTCGCCCAGCCCACCTACTTCCTTCTGGCACCATTCAGCCCAGGATTTTATTGTTTAACTGTATATTATTTCATGCTGCAATCATTGTGTATGCAGCGAGCAGCCTCTCTAGGGAAAGTGGTACTAGCCGAAAAGGCAAATACTCGAAGAAAAGCAAAACAAACTTACCAGTTTCATTCTTTGCAGATTCTAAGGGTGAAGTCAGGCACAAGAGGGTAAATGGGTCTCCCACAGAGGATGTGCTTATGACAATGGCAGAGACAGCTGGATTATAGGTTCATCTTTATACTCTATTCTCTCAGTAGGTAAACAGGATTCATATTTATTTTCAGAGACAGAAAGGAAAGGGGGGGGCTAAGGAAACTGTGTCAGACCATAACCAGTCTTGGGTGGGTTGGGGTGGGGGAGGAACCCCAGGAAATAGAGCAGGTGGTGACAGCTGTGAGGAGTAGAGGAATGAATGCTAAATCCCTTGGGAGTTGGCTAAAAGCAAGAAAGAGACTTGGAGGGAGGTTGCCTAAAAGTGGGAATAGAGCTGGGGCTTCTCAACAGCCTTGCCTATGAGGTTCTGGGATGGTGCCCTATGACAACATTTTTAAAGCAATCAAATTGGAGAAATGATGAAATTCTACTTGATTAAATAAAAGTAGTTACATAAAAGTCACAATAATGTAGCTGGTGTAAATGTTTAGGTCATTTGGTTTAATTTGCCCAAATTGACTCTCCAAAGGCATAAAATCATATTCTACTTTTCTTTGAGGGTACATTTGCAGCCAAGTAAGAAATTGCACTAGAATAGCTTAACCATTATTTTCTCTATTTAAGAGGCAGTTTGTCCTAAATTTCTTTTCTTCCTCTGCTACATATCTAAAATTTTTGCCTTCATCTTAATCATGCCCAAAATAAACTTCTAAAAATAATGAAAAGTCTTAGGGAGGAAAAGAAAGGTTATAAAATTTGTTAGCTTTACAAATAAGCGATCTTGAGACTTGTAATAGAAAAAGCAAAGAATTTTAGATTTCAACTTTATACATATAAATGCCATAGGTTTTGTTTGTTTCAAAAATTCTACTATAAATTCCAGGAAAATAAGAATATATGCCCACCGTGGTTATTTTACTTCATATCCCACAACTTGGAAATGTAAGTTTTATTATTTTTAGAGGGAGCCAAGGAAGAATTTCAGAAAGTGAATGATGTCTGAAACATAGCTCTTTATTTTGGAAATATACTAATCTATCATACATATAACAAATTTGAAGAAATGATAGAGGCATAATAACAGGCTAAAAATTTCCAGTAGGAAAGAAGATATTTGCAGTTTCCATCAACAATAACAACAACAAATATACTGAGCTCCTAAGTAATGGTTAATTACATATAAGTAGATTTGACTAATAAATCCTCTGCTTCAGAGTTATCCAGAAGGTTTTATCCAAATTCCTTGTTAGGTCACTTCAAGGAACAATGAGGTTTAAGTAATTCTAGTTTTCTAAACAGAAGTTAAATATATTGTAATGTGCTACCACATTACTCAATAAATGAAGCTGCCTTTTCAAAATGCTCCTGTTGAAAGGGTCCACATATTGTTACCCAAAGCCCTTCTAATTATAACTACAAATAAAATATTTAAAAATGACTGTGAAAATAAGTAAGTAATTTGGTAATTCCCCTTCAAAATAAATTTAATACATTTTTAAATGTTTAGCAAATTATGTTTTATTTATTACAAATAGATTGTGCTCAAAATAAGCATACTGTATTTTAAAAATATACATATTCATATGCCTTAAAGGTCTTTTTTTCTTGGATAAATTTAAAAGATTCCAGAATGTGGCAGGTGGGTAGTGCATGTAGTCTTACAGCCTAAGCAAAGCAAACTTAGGAACAGATTTTAAAAAATAGATTAAGTGTTTTCTAAGCTATTGCTTGCCTACACTAGCCAGCTGAAGGCTTTAAATAATTTAATCCCTATAACAACTGCCAGCTCCAACTGGAAGCCTTAAACAAGGACTAGATTCACTGAGGACTTCAACAGGTGCAGTCTAATAGTGATTCCCTAAATCTGCTACTGAACTATGTTTGTACATGTGTAGAACACTATATTCTTAAATTCAACAGGGCACTAATTAAATTAATCCTAGTGCTTCTTTGTTTTGTTCCATCTTCCACTATCTTATCGCTTAAGATTTTCCTCTATTTTTCACTGGAGGAATACTTAGCACAATGTGTAGCATATGAAGTTGTTTTAATGTTCCTTTTCTAAGCAAAAGCCCTCTTATTATAGTTTAAGTTTTGGAAAGCAAATTCTTAAATTACTTTCTTCCTATTAGTATAGCTTTTTTCCACCCTACTGACATTCATATAGTTGTACTTACTGAGAACCATTAAAGTTGCTCAGATTATTTTCTTTTGTACATGTATAATATATATGAAAATGTACTTGTCATTGATCTATTCAAATATATTTAGAGAGAAAATTCACACATACTTAACTTTTATGTAATCAAACTGAGATAACTTTTCATGTCAAGTTAAATTAGGAAGCCAGATAAGACCACTATCATGCCTTCAGTAGTCAACATATTATTAATATGATATTATAATAAGACTTTTGCCAGACATGCAGTAAAAAGAAGTTTTAAAACCAATAACTGCCTGGATATCCACATGTGAAAAAATGAAAGTGGCCCCTTACCTTACAGTATATACAAAAATTAACTCAAAATGAACTAAAGACCTAAAAATATAAAGCTCCTAGAAAAAAACATATTGGAAAATACTCAGGACATTGGATTTGGCAATGATTTCTTGGATATGACACCAAAAGCACAAGCAACAAAAGCAAAGATAAACAAATGGGACTACACCAAACTTAAAAACTTCTATGCATCAAAGGGTACAATTAACAGAATGAATTAAGTTACAGAAAAGGATAAAATGTTTACAAATCATATATCTGATAAGGGATTAATATCCAGAATATATAAGGAACTTCAACATCTCAACAACAACAACAAAAAACTCAATTAAAAAAATGGGTAAAGGGCCGGGTGTGGTGGCTCATGCCTATAATCCTAGCACTCTGGGAGGCCAGGGTGAGAGGATCACTTGAGATCAGGAGTTCAAGACCAGCCTGAGCAAGAGTGAGACCCCCCATTTCTACTAAAAATAGAAAAAATTAGCTGGGCATGGTGATGCGTGCCTGTAGTCCCAGCTACGTGGGAGGCTGAGGCAGGATTGCTTGAGCTCAGGAGTTGGAGGTTGCTGTGAGCTAGATTGACACCACAGCACTCTAGCCCAGGCAAGAGAGCTAGACTTTGTTTCAAAAAATTAAAAAAAGGGTAAAGGACTTAAATAGACACTTCTCCAAAGAAATGACCACTAAGCATATGAAAAGATGCTCAACATTGCTAATCATTGGGGAAATACAAATCAAAACGACAAGGAGATATCACTTTATTCCCATTAGGATGCCTATCAAAAGAATGGAAAATAGCAAGTTGTTGGCAGAGATGTGGAAAAATTGGCCTCCTACTGTACTGTTGGTGGGAATGTAAAGTAGTGCAGCCATTATGGGAAATAGTATGGAGGCTTCTCACAAAATTAAAAATAGAATTATCATATGATCCAGCAGTCTCACTTCTGGGTATACATCCAAAATAACTGAAAGCAAGGTCTTGAAGAGATATTAGCACACTCATGTTGATCCTGGCACCATTCACAATAACCCAGAGGTGGAAGCAACCCAAGTGTCCATCGACAGATAAATGGAAAAAGACAATGTCATAAAATGAACTAT
Organism: Mirza zaza; assembly: GCA_008750895.1. Taxonomy (NCBI): domain Eukaryota; kingdom Metazoa; phylum Chordata; class Mammalia; order Primates; family Cheirogaleidae; genus Mirza; species Mirza zaza. Next base: position 60,568 of record VSMD01097396.1, read on the forward strand.
TAGGCAGTATCCTACAAAGGATCATGCATTGTGCTTAGAAGAAAAACAAGATGAAGAACTGTTATAGACTAAAGGAGATTGACTTAAAAATCCCATCATCCATGCTGCAACATGCATGAAACTTGAGGACATTATGCTAAGTGAAATAAGTCTAAGAGTGATTTCCTGAATCTGCTGCTGATCTATGTTTGCATGTGGAGAGCATTGTATTCTTAAATTCATCAGGGCACTAAAACTCTTGTTTTAACTCATTTTCTACTATTATATTACCTGTGATACTCACAAAAAGAAAAATATTTTATGCTTCCACTCATATGACATATCTAAAGTAGTCAAAATCATAAAAACAGAAAGTAAAAAGGTGATCCTCTTTAGTCTAGAATAGTTGCCCATTTTTCGTCTTTCATAACATTGACATCTTTGCAGGACAATTGTTTTGTCAAATGCAAATCGATCTAGATATCTCTGATGGTTTCCTCACGATTATATCTACATGGAATATTTTGGCAGCACAGTACATTCTTGATTTGTGCCCTTTTCCTATCAGGAGGTGTGCTGGAAGGGGTTAACTCAGCAGGCTTGTGTTGTTCAAACATTCCAAAGGAGGGATTGGACCTGCTCCTGGGAGATAACCTTTGAGCCCTTGGAATATGCTGCCTAGTAAGAATGTTTTTCTATGCCTTAGACCTTGGGGCATACTGTAGTAGTTTGACCAGATAGTTTGTGCTAACAATGTGATTTAAGAGGAACACCTGTTTTCATATGCCTGCGGTCCTAGACCATGCTACAGCAATTTGACCTCTGGGGGTCTGGAGACTGGGTAGCTAATGTCAGTCACATGGGCACGAATGCCTGTGTGACTGACTCCCATTAAGACCTGGACAAGAAGGCTTGCGTCAGCTTCTTGGGCCAGCAGCACATCACACATGTTGTCACACATTGTTCCTGGGATGTCACACACAGTTACTGGGAGAATTAGCACTGTCCACGTGACTACACTGAGACAGAACAACTAACTGGAAGCTGGCACCTGGTTTCTCTTACACCTAACCCCAGGCGCCTTTTCACTTTGCTGATTTTAAACTGTACCCTCTCTCTGTAATATACTGTAGCTGTGAATAGAACAGCTTTTTTGAGTTGTGTGAGTCCTTCTAATGAATCATCAAACCTGAGGGTGGTCTTGGGAACCTCTAACACCGGGGGCACATCATGTCAGTTTGCTTCATTGTTGGTGTTAACTTTGTTCATTTAGCTAACATTGTTCATTTAGTTAACTTTGTTCATCTAGTCCTCCTGGATTTCTCTAACATAAAGGTAGCTTTTTTTGTGGCTCACACCTGTAATCCTAGCACTTTGGAAATAGCCGAGGCGGCGAGAGGATCACGCTGAGGGCAGGGCGCGGTGGCTCACGCCTGTAATCCTAGCACTCTGGCAGGCCAAGGCGGGAGGATTGCTCAAGGTCAGGAGTTCAAAACCAGCCTGAGCAAGAGCAAGACCCCCCGTCTCTACTATAAATAGAAAGAAATTAATTGGCCAACTAATACACATAGAAAAAATTAGCCGGGCATGGTGGCACATGCCTGTAGTCCCAGCTACTCGGGAGGCTGAGGCAGGAGGATGCTTGAGCCCAGGAGTTTGAGGTTGCTGTGAGCTAGGCTGACGCCATGGCACTCACTCTAGCCTGGGAAACAAAGAGAAACTCTGTCTCAAAAAAAAAAAAAAACCACAAAAAAAAAAAAAAACCACCCTGAGTAAGAAGAGCAAGACCCCCGTCTCTACAAAAAGTGGAAAAATTAGCCAGGTGTGGTGGCTCATGCCTATAGTTCCAGCTACTTGGGAGGCTGAGGCAGTGGGCTGATCACTCCAGCCTAGAAGTTTGAGGTTGCAGTGAGCTACGATGACACCACTGCATTCTAGCCGGGCAGTAGAGAGCAGACCTTGTCTCAAAAAAACAGAAAAAGACAGCTTTTTCCTTTGTAATTAAGAAGTATTCTGTGGGGTGATATTTTGAGACTGTGTGAGTAACCTATTCCCCAACATTCTTTCACATAATTGTTTTAGTACTTATTGGTGATTATTGTATGGATCATTTATTACTTTGGGAGTATAAAAAGGTGATTTTCCTCTTTTCTTTTCATTTCTTTTCCTTTTTTTTTTTTTTGAGACAGGGTCTCACACTGTTGCCAGGGCTAGAGTGCAGTGGTGTCATCATAGCTCACAGCAACCTCAAACTCCTGGGCTCAAGCCATTCTCCTGCCTCAGCCTCCCGAGTAGCTGAGGCTACAGGCGTGTGCCAGTACGCCTGGCTAATTTTTTTCTTTTTTCTTTTGTCGGGACTGGGTCTCACAAAAAGGTGATTTTTCTACAGTTCAAGTCAAAAACCCTTTTTCCCAGTGGTGGAGATATGTGTCCTCCAAGTTGCCGCAGGGGCCACACATGTGGAGGTAGGGTCAGGTTTGGTGGGATCTGGAACATTCGAGGCTCCTGCAGTTAGAACAGGTTATTTCCCTAAGCACGGACTGGTGTTGTCTGTGCTGGTGATGGAGAACAGGATGAAAACCCCAAACTCTGCTTGTGCAGAATGTGCAATTTCACACTGACTCCCACAGATCATAAATTTCATTTCCATTCCTCATTCACCCAGAAGGCAAGAGACACAACCCTGGGCTGAGTTCCAGGGACTTCAAGAGGCCAGGATATGGGCTGTGACGAGTTGCTTTAAAAGAACAGATTTTACTGCTTGGATATGTATAAATTCTTTTCTCCTTCTTTACATTTAACTCTTGCAATTTCTCATCTCCCGAGATAATTTATAAATTCAAATACCTTTGGGATATGCATAGATGACATCCCATACTTTCCTTAGGACTTCGCTTTCTAAATATTATATTGTAATTTTACATTTTTATCCTCATTCCCAAACCTATCTGAAAGACCTGCTTTTTGTTTTTTGTGCGGGTTTTTAGGGAAGAGGGTCTCACTATGTTGCCCAGGCTGTAGTGCAGGGGCTATTCATAAACATGATCATGCAGCACTACAACCCTTGACTCCTGAGCTCAAGTGATCCTCCCACCTCTGAAAGAGTTTTTTTTTGTTTTGTTTTGGTTTGATTTTTTTTGAGACAAAGTCTCACTCCATTGCCCTGAGTAGAGTTCCGGGGAGTCAGCCTAACTCACAGAACCTCAAACTTCTGGGCTCAACCAATCCTCCTGCCTCAGCCTCCCAAGTAGCTGAGACTACAGGCACACACCACCACACCCAGCTAATTTTTATATTTTTAGTAGAGACAGGGTCTCACTCTTGCTCAGGCTGGTCTCAAACTCCTGAGCTCAAGCAATCCTCCCAACTCTGCCTCCCAGAGTGCTAGGATTACAGGCTTGAGCCACTGCACCTGGCCAAGAGTATTTTTTAATACTAGAAAAATATTGGATATTTTAATCAATACTTCTGTTTTCTATTTCTGAATGTTTTGTGTCAAGTGCGTCTAATGAGGCTTGTACAATGTGTACTCTTTAGAAGTACATGGATTTTGCTTTTACTAATGAAAAATCAATGTTTCAATATTTCTAGGGATATTTAATGGAGGTGTCTATTCTTCCACATGAACATTAAAAAATAGCAACACTGGATTTTTCAAATTTCAAATGCTACGTTAGTACCATGAATAAATTTTAATGTGAAATTTTTTAAAAGGTGATTTTCTTTTTTGTAACAACATGGACTCATAGATTATTTTTCTGTTAATCAGTGAGTTATAATTCTTTTCTGTTATTATTTAGTTTGACCAGTGGAAGCCCCTTCAAGTTGGCTCTTGTGTCCCACCAATTTTTCAGCACTTCCTTACTTTCTGTTACAGTAAGATGTTCCAAACACACCTGTCTTTCCCTGCCCCAGCTGTGAAATCAACCATTTCTCCAAACAGTCCTTGCTCCTTTTACTTTCTTTGAACATTAATTCCAGAAAGAGTCATCTACCTCACCACCTCTAGGAGTGATGAGTAAAAAACAAGGTCAAAGTAGCTTACTTGGAGACAGGGAAAATTCCAATCTACCTTCAGCCTTAAGAGTGCCTGGTTGTAGATGAACCTTTGGATATTTCTCTCAAGAATATCTCAAACATGCATGCTTTCCTTTCTATCATTTGAAAAGTAAATGTAGTAATATGTAGATAAAAGCCCTTTGTATCTCGTAGCCTAACGTTCTGGAAAGTGGCCTCGCACTACAAGAGCATTTTGGTCCAGATCCAAAGAAGGCAAATTGTACTTTTTCTAAGTCAACATCTTCTGACTTTCCAAGTGTTACTAAATTGGATCAGAGCAGACTACCAAGTCAGACTATCCCATATCTGCCGCAAATGTTCCCATTTAGGGGTCAAGGACCTATTGATCTCACCTCTTTCAAGTAGTCAGAGGGACAGCCCACCTATGGAATTTGGTTTAATTCTGAATCAAATGGGAAGTGATTGGATGGTTTTGACTGACAGAAATGACATTATCTGGCTACATTTTAGCAGGATCACTCTGACTACCATATAGAGGATAGACTGCAGTCATTGGAAAGCACTCTCAGTGACTTACTGCTGAAGGCATAATCGACTGAGGGCACCCGATGTGGGGTTTTGAGGCCTTGCTTTCCACTGGGTGATCTCAGTAGGGACATTAAAGCAGGCCCATTCTAGGAAACACAGAATCCCCTGATACGTAACTTTGGCTTATTTATTTTGTTTTTTTTTTCTTTCTATAAACCCTGTGTCAAATGCTGACTTTCAATGTGATTCTTTCATTTTAATAAGGCTCTATCTGCACATGGATTGACACATCATGAAATACATTTGGGAAATCCCATCACCATTAAAGATGAATCAATTAATTATTCATCTGGAATCATTTAGGATTTGTTTTGTCTGTGTATATATAGGCAGTGCCTTTTTCTTTTTTCAAAATTTAATTTTTTTTTTTAATCCTAAAATCCTTTTCTTTTTTTCTTTTTTTTAATTTCCAAATATTAAGGGGGTACAAATGTTTTTATTACATGGATAGCTTTTATAATGCATTAGTCAGGGCTGTAAGTGTGCCCATCACCCGAGTGATGTTCATTGTACCTGTTAGGTAGGTTTTTACCCCTGGCAGTGCCTTCCTATCTGACTACTAACTAGTGTCTACAAGAAGCGATAACTCTGTAAATTCATTGTTAATTGGACAAGTATTTAAAATTATTTTTCCAATTGTAGTGGCAGATTTGCACAAATTATTATTTTATTCTCCTTTTAGGCCCCCTTTTGCCCAAGAAAAGACATTTGTCAAGCAGTTGGCTAGGGTTAGGGGTGCATGCTATGATTAAGGAAGCTAGCAGAGATAAATGAGCCACACTTGGATAAAACTATGACCTCATTGACAAAGAGTTCCAACTAACCAGCACAAAGATAATAAATACATACTCCTTGGAACTTTAGCTGCTCTCTTTTCCACAAGTGTTTTCTCTTTAGTCACTGAAGCATTAAGACATTTTATTCTCTCTGAACTTCCAGTAGAACTCTTCGTGCCAGGGATAGCACATTCCATCCTCTGTGTACTATTACTAGTAAACAATGAAATGACCATCATAAAGTCTAAGTATTTCTTGCCTCATAAAAGGCATTTAGAAGAGTCTTTGGATGAAAGTCACCACACAGAGCATAGTAGCAGTATTGTACTACTGTGCAGAATATTATTACACCAAAGATTATGAGGACACATCCTTTACTGAGAGCCCTTTGTGGGTCAAATTCATGTGCTGAAAACAGACATGGCATTTTAAATAATGTAAATTTATGGAGATTATAGATTTTTCTCCTAGAAAATGAATAAATCCTTTTATATAATTCCCAGGATAAAGGATAATAAAGAAAGTTATGGAAGCAAAGTTCTAAAGTATTCATTATTTTTAAACACCAAGTTGTTTTTGGAGTTGGTAAAATCTGTTTTTTAAAAATTACTTCTATTTCAAACTAATCACTCAGTGAATAGGCTCACATAAAAGGGGAGGGAGCACAGAAAAAGAAGAGGAAAGAGGACATGAATTGATAATTTATCAAAATATGGTTGTGTCTCTTAGGTTGCAAAGAACAAAGGTTCATTCAGTCTTAAGGAAAAAGAGTTGACTGTACGGACATGTATGGTTTAAAATTGTTGAACCATTTTACAACCAAGGCAATTCTAGGAATGATTATACCAGTGTCCACATTCATTCTCTCTCTCTCTCTCTCTTTCTCTCTCTCTCTCTCTATCCCTCTCCCTCCTCTCTCCCTCCCTCTTCTTTGAGTATCAGCCTTTCAAGCAGGGAACATGTGATTTGATTATTTTATTCATGAGTGTGGAGTGTTATCGTAGATTCTGACTCAGGTTCCCATCCTTGATCAAAGCTTTTAGCTTTTTCTCTTAGGAGGCAATAGGAGGCAGTATAAAGTCTATGGCTGGTTAGTATATGCTCCACATCTTTTAAAACCAAAAACAGGGTCAGGAGGGTGACTTATACCTATAATCTTAGCATTTTGGGAGGCCAAAGTGGGAGGATCCCTTGAGCCCAGGAGTTTGAGACCAGCCTAGGCAACGTAATGAGACCTTCTCTCTACAATAATAATAATGATAATAATAAAAAATTGGCTGGGCATGGTGTTTCCTGCCTATAGTCCCAGCTACTTGGGAGGCTGAGGCAGGAAGATCGCTTAAGCCCAGGAGTTTGAGGTTGCTGTGAGAGTTTGAGGTTGCAGTGAGCTATGATCTGGCCATTGCACTCTAGTCCAGGTGACAGAGTGAGACCCTGTCTCAAAAAAAGATACATAGCCTGCCACATAAACCAAAATTGTATATGCCCAATATTTACCACATGAGAAAAAAGCATTCATATGATTGAATACAAAAAGGGATTATGTGAAATAAAAATAGTTTTTCAAAGTGGTGAGATTATGATTGGCTTTTTTTTCTCTTCCAGTTTCCTCCAACATTGTTGTTTGAATGCTTTAATGAATTTAAGAACATTTAAAACATTCTTAGAAACATGAATGTAACTTAACAATGTCCAGATGATTTTTAACTGATTATCTCTAGTTATTTTACTTTTCAAATCATTTTCAACTCAAGCAATCGAGTCAGATTAAATTTAGGAAATGTATAAAAGATATGTTTAATCAACATTCTAATTCAAGATGAGTCAATAGTCATTACAGTCAGTTTCATCATGTGCATGGAGAATTCATTACTCGGAAGTACTATAAATACTTTAAAAATAAAATCCCAGATATATCTGTGTCCCTCTTACACAAGCTTTTAAAATATTTGCCCTTCTCTCTACATAGCTGTAGTCACGTGCCTGTTACTCTTTTCTGTAAAATAGATCAAAATATAAAAAGCAGACAGAAACATTAGGAAAATATGGTATGAGGATGAGGAGGTGGGATATGCCTGATATATTTATAGCAAGTATATATATTATAGCAAGTATAACATACACCTAGCCTTTTATGACCAATTTAAAAAAAAATTTTTTTTCGTCAGAGACAGGGGCTCTCTCTGTCTGTCACCCAGCCCAGGGTGGAGTGCAATGTTGAGATCATATCTCACTGCAGCCTTGAACTCCTGGGCTCAAGTGATCCTCCAGCCTCAGCCAACTCAGTAGCTGAGACTATAGTCTGCACCACCAGGCTCAGCTCTTTTGTGACCAATTTTAACTATGATATGAATTTTAATCAGAAATAACTGTAGAAATCTCCAAGGAAGTTTTAAAATTCAACTAATTGCTTAATAGAGCTTTTATCATCAGTGATGTTTAATTAATTTTATTTTTCAGATTTCAAACAAAAGACTAAAGCTAGCTTTCATAGCCAGCAGATACATTTCTAAGTGCTTAGGATCATGAATCACATGGAATATATACATATTTTAGAGTGCCTAATTACAATGATTGTTCAGCAATTTAACAATTGCCACTTACGTTTCTAATAAAATTCTCATGTAAATCATAAGAAGTCAGCTCCTTAATCATATGGTAAATACTCTTGGACTGTATTCTAGAATTCTGATTTATATTTTTAAATGATTTGCGGGAAGGAAGCAATGTTCTTACCAAGTTTGTTTGTTAAGTGGAAATTGTATTTGTCTGCCACCTGGAGGATTCTTGGAAACATTGCAAGGGGCAAAATTCATAGGAATAAAAATATTGCAATATATGTGTTAATAGCACTGTATGTGTTATATGAGTGATGTTGGCTGATACACACACATATTTATATAATTGTAGCCAATGAGGTAGTGGCAAAACCAAGAAACTTTTGTTCTGGAAAATAAGTGAAGAAAATATTTTCAAAAGAAGTGGGTGATCAGTTTCATCAAAAGCTACAAGTTGATCAAATACAATGAAAAGGATTGAAGATTGACCCACAACATTTGGCAATTGGGAGGTCATACGTGACAATGACAAGAGCTGCTCCTGGATTTTTAATAGTTGTAAACTAACTGTTATGTAGGTTATATTTTCTTTTAAGCTTGGTGTTATTTTCAATTTGCTAATTTTGATTTTGGATCCTTCCAACTTTGTTCATAAGCAAAATTGGCCTTAGAATTCTTTATTAAGTGCCAACCTTGTACAATTTTGGAATCAGGATTGTTTTCAGCTCTTAGAATGAGTTGGGAGTTAAAAAAAGGAATGAACTAGGCCGGGCGCGGTAGCTCAAGCCTGTAATCCTAGCTCTCTGGGAGGCCGAGGTGGGCGGATCCTTTGAGCTCAGGAGTTCGAGACCAGCCTGAGCAAGAGCGAGACCTCATCTCTATTATAAATAGAAAGAAATTAATTGGCCAACTAAAAAAAAAAATATATATATATAGAAAAAATTAGCTGGGCATGGTGGCACATGCCTGTAGTCCCAGCTACTTGGGAGGCTGAGGCAGCAGGATTGCTTGAGCCCAGGAGTTTGAGGTTGCTGTGAGCTAGGCTGACGCCAGGGCACTCACTCTAGCCTGGGCAATAAAGTGAGACTCTGTCTCAAAAAAAATAAAAAAAAAAAAAAAAGGAATGAACTAAATAAATTCTAAAAATATTAAATAACAGCTATAATATAGGGCAAATTTCC
>VSMD01097397.1:0-113150 GCA_008750895.1 Mirza zaza
GACCCGAACTCCTGTCAGACTCTGCTCTCGACTGCACAGAACACCCCCGCCCAGAGGGAGAGACACAAATAACCACTAACTGCAGATAACCCAAAACTTGCCACGTGGGGCCTGGGAAACCAATGAGGGCTTTGGGGGTTTTTTTTTGTTTTTTTTTACATGCAGCATTTTGCGGTTGAGCAGGCCGTGTGCTGTCATGCACGTGAGCCCACTCGTGCCGTGCACGCCGGTGGTGCAGAGCAGGGGAGGAACGGCTGCAAACCAGGCCCGCCACCGGCAGGGGACCAGGCGCCACCCCACCGGGGCTTTGGGATGATCTCTGCATGTGTCTCAGCCGATCAGAGCAAGGGTCAAATCCAAATTCACCCACCCCAACAGGAGAATTTCCGAGAAGAGCAGAAATCACATATTAGGGTCTTTCCTCGCCGTTGAAGCGGCCACCCCACAACCTGGCCCCGGAGCCCTTCTAAACTTCCAGGTGCCCCAAGGAAAGGCCAGGCCCTCGGAAGGAAGAGCTCACATTTCCCGAGCCCTGACCAGGTGGCGGGCCCTGGGCTCAGCACCTGCCTCCTTTCATCCTCATAGGGACACCGTCCTGCTGAGAGGCAGGTTCTGTTATTAGCCCCACTTTACAGGTGGGAATCCAAGGCTCAGAGAGGGTAAGCGACCTGCCCTAGGGCGTCCAGCTAGCAAGGAGCAGAGCTGAGACTCGGATGGGCACATAAGCACGTCCACCTTCGACAGGTGGAAGAGAGGTGTTCCCATCTCCTCGTGCCTGGGCCTGCCACATGTCCAGAGTCTAAAGGAGCTTCCTCTCCTTGGGTAGGCCCACGCCCCGAGGCTCCCCGCGCCCTGCGTCCATTCCAGAAAGCAACCCAGACCCGTTTTTCTAAAGGCTTGATCTTGACACTAAAATACCGATGACGCCAAACCCGCATCCACAGCCTGGCTCTCCCAGCGAGTGCCGACCCGCCCCCGCCCCCCGCCCCCCACCCACGCCCCACCGCCGCGTTCACCTCCTGATTGAAATAATGCAATTAGGGGACATGGAAAATCCATTCCACGCGGTGCCATCTGCATTCTCTTCTGACAGCTAATTTGATTGGCGCTCTGCGATCGATAAAGCGCTCGCGAGGCAGCCGGATAATTCACCTCGATTTTTCCCTCCACCATTTATAAGTGAAAAGACTCCCTTCTCCCACTTCTGCCCGTGGCCAGGGCCCGCTGGAGAGCTTCTAGGACACTGGACGCTCAAGGCCGTCTCCCGCGTCTGGAAGCGTGTTCTGCTTGGCTGGAAGCAAGGACACCCACCTCCTGTCGCCCAGCCCGGAAGGGCTAGCAGGCCCCAAGCAGTGTCCCTCTGGGCAGAATCCGAAGGATTCCTGATTTTTCTATCAAATGGGAGGGTTTGAAGGTCAGTTGAGCGCTGTCTGGATGAGTGGAGGGGGGCAGATGGGTGGCAGGTGGATGGATGGGGGATGGATGAGGAGGTGGGTGAGCTGCAGATACACGAAACAGCAGAGGAGGGTAGGAGAGAGAAAGGGTGGGCAGGAGAGGAGGGAGAATGGGCTGGCAGGACCAGGACAGAGGGGAGACAGCCCCTCCACCACCCCAGTTAATAGGTGCCCAGACACTCCTGTGCCGATGACAGGATCCTTGTCCCTGGTGACCACGTACCTTAGGCCGGATGCCCTAGAAGCATGATGGGACTTACTGAGCAAATATGCTCAGGAGGAAGGGACTGAAGGATCAGGGCAGGCAGAGCCAGGATGTGGCCGCAGCAAACTGGCCCACAGAGTCAGACACACCCGAGGCGAGTGGCCTGGCCTTGTGTCGGCCCTCACTGATCAGGCATTGGCTACAGACCACTCCCCACCCAGGGGTGGAGGCGGCGACAGAACTTTCTAGGCAAGGCAGCTCCCGTTTGCAGAGGGCAGCTCCTAGAGAGCGGCGGGAGCTGACGGGAGCACCGGTGGGACGGGGGCCAGGGCGGGACGGCACGACCAACCCTGCGTCACATCACAGCACGAGCCAGAAAGCCCTGAGGGACCACTGTGCCCTGCCCTGCCCTCCCGGGTGGGAGGCCAAGGACCGGCGGTGTCACAGGAAAACCCAGGTGTGCCCCCTCCCCGCTCTGTGCTGTGGGCCCAGGCACCCCCTCTGTCCACGGGCGGTGCGCTAAGAAGCTGATTCAGAGTGGCCCGAGGACTCGGGACGACCTCTCGCCGCAGACCCTCATGACAGAGGGCACGCGAGATGCGGCTTAGGAGATATTCCGGTCTCTAAGAAGACATTCAGCGCCACCCGTCATACCCCAGCGTTGGCTTCTGCCGTCTTTGGAAGACCCAGTCACTCTCTACCCGCAAAAGCCGTCACCGCCCCAGGACAAGCAGCCCCACGTCGTGGTGGGCCACGTCGCATGAACTTCTGCTTCCAGACCCTGGGGAAGGGAAATGTGAAGGTGGCATTTTGCCCACGTGGCCATCTTGCATAGGGTCACCGCATGGGGCTGTGGACACCTGCCTGGGGCCGGTCCCCTTACCTTTGGCAGGTCCACATGGCGACAAACCAGCTCATTGATCTGAACACAGATGCAGACAACCGTCCTGCTGGCTGGCCCACAGGACCTCAGGGAACAAGCCAGGTGCCCCGTGGCGTGTGCTGACCAGGCAGACATCGGGGCAGGGCCACCATCCAAAGCATCATCTCACGCCCCAAACCCCAACCTCCCAAGGCCCTGGCTGAGCACAGCCCTTCCCAGCCCCACGGCTGGGGCACACAGGGGGAAGAAAACCCAGTGTCCCCCAGAGTGAAGGGGAGATGATATATAGGGAAACAAAAGCTATTTCCAAGGTTGGTGAAAGAGACACCTACACAACTGGAGGAAGTGAAATCTCACAAGTCACTGTCACTGGGCGTATTTTTAGCAGTAATACAGAGTTGGCACCTCCAGAGCAATAGACTAAGATCCTCGGGTACCTGTCATGCCTGGAGGAGGACAGCCCCGGCCTCAGAGGGGTGGCGCTAAGGACACAGAGAGGTGGGAAGGAGGCCACGATGGCAAAACCACACAAAAGGCATCATGAGCTGCTGAAGGTTCAACTGTCTCCTCCTCTGGGGATCGAGAGGGCATGGGGCCTGTCATCCCAGCACTCTGGGAGGCCGAGGTGGGAGGATTGCTCAAGGTCAGGAGTTCGAGACCAGCCTGAGCAAGAGCGAGACCCCGTCTCTACTATAAATAGAAAAATTAACTGGCCAACTAAAAATATGTATAGACAAAATTAGCCGGGCATGGTGGCGCATGCCTATAATCCCAGCTACTCGTGAGGTTGAGGCAGCAGGATTGCTTGAGCCCAGGAGTTTGACGTTGCTGTGAGTGAGGCTGACGCCACGGCACTCTAGCCCGGGCAACAGAGTGAGACTCTGTCTCAGGGAAAAAAAAAAAAAAAGGGCAGGGGGTGGCAGGCCCACCTGATGCTATGAATTGCAAGCCTCTGAGGGCTCTGCAGGGTGTCCAAACACACCATGTGCACAGCGGGGTGGGTGAGTTCAGGCAGAGTGTCGGCCCAAGTGACAGTGGCGTGCTCGGTGGAGATCCAAGTCCCCGGATGAAAGGTGACACACCTCGGGCAGATTTACCGTCATCCCGCCATCCTTGGGCATGATCTGTTTGCTGCTTTTATGTTCTCTGAGATTAGCCGAGAAAATATTTGAAAATTTCTTTCGCTTCAAGTAAAAACAAGAGCGTATCAAAGGAATCATCTCTCCCAGGAAGAAGTATGTGCCAAGGGGGGAAAAATATCCCTCCTACCTCCCAGGAGCAAAAAATAAATAAATAAATCCAGGTATAGCTCAGACTCGGGGAGTCCCGGGCTGTCTGAGGTGGAAAATACTGGAGAGACCGCACAGCCCAAGCTCTTGTTTTACAAGTGAGGCGGCGGAGGGAGGGGGAAGGCAAAGATGCAAGGTCTTAGGGCAGATAAATGACAGAAACAGGCCTGGAACCCAGGAATTTGGAGAGCACATCTCTAGAAAAAGAAAAAGAAAAAGAAAAAAAAAAAAACAGAGGGTTCCTAAAAAGATTCAGACCCTTTCTTGGTGGAAAATCCCTACCCTGCAATTTGTACAACAAAGTGGTTCCATGGTACCTTCAAACGCAGGCGCTCTGGAATAGCAGACCAGAGTCAAACTCCGGCTCGCGACTCACGGCCTTGGTGGCTCTGGGTAAGCCCCTCATTTCTCTGTGCCTTGGTTTCTCTACAAACAGGCTGATGATGATGGAAGATAATGATCCCCGGGGTTTGTGTAAGGGCTAAATAATGCGATTCTCACAAAGCAATTAACATACGGTCTTCTTTGAGACTGGACAGTAAACTCCTAAATAAATAGTAGCCGCTGACATTTATGCATCTGAGTTATTATAATAATGATCTGTAAACAGATACTAGCAGGCAAAGCTATGGGTAAACCCAGCCATGTCCTTGGTGAAATTGTGATGAATGTTCGTGTCTACCCTCCTCGATCCAACCCCCTCCAACTCTCCTCACTTCCCTTTGGTTCCCCCAAAAGCTCCCCTGCACCCCAAGGGTGGAGCTTATGAACTCCTTGTCCACCAGCGATTGGCTCAGGAATGGTCATGTGACCCGAGCCCATCCAATGAGGGTGAATCTCAGGAACCGCTGGGAAAGTTGAGACACAGGCGGCTCCACTTCCTGCTAGACATGGAGGAGGAGCCGGCAGCCCTAGGACAGCCGGCAGCAGCCTGGGCCCATCTAGGACCGAAACTGTGTCCTCGGTGACGTCATTCGGCCCCTGGGGCAATCCTCACCTGAACTTACGTTTGGACTTCTCTGTTAACTGAACCAGCAAGTTTCCCTCATAGCTTAGGCCAGTGTGAGGGAGACGCTTGCAACCCAAATATTTATAACCACTACCCCGATCTCAAATGTCAAAGCCACATCTCCCCCTCGTCTGAGTCGGAGCGTTTCTCAGCACAGGCGGAACCCCTCTCTTGCTTTGGCACAAGCAGCGCGGGCTCCTCGGGTTGTTCTAGAACCTCGGCCAGGACCAAGGTGCTGTGGTTTCCAGCGCGTGTGCCAGGGACGAGCACAGCTCGCCTGGTGACGAGCGCCTGACACCACCGAGGCTTTGACGGCCTGGCGCACCTGGCCCCCACCACCCCCCGCCCCCCGCAAGGTGCCGCGGACGAGGCTGTCGCCAGGCACCAAGGCATCCCCGTGTAGGTCCTGCCCTGGCGCAGAGCGTGGGTGGTGACGCCGTCAAGCGGAGGCACCCGAAACAAGCTCAGCCGTTGGCTGCAGCGGGACTCAAAGCTCCGGCTCCTCACCCTTCTTCCCTGGGAGCGCGGCGCCACTCCGCCCAGGACATCGGCTTGCAGATCCCCCTCCATCTGCTCCCCTTCCGTGCCACCCGGGCTCACTAGGGCACGCAGGCCAACACGGGCTGGACCAGCACGCGCCCTTCCCGCTCACCCCAGTGCCGACGGGAAGTGGGAACCCGAACGACTTCCTCAGAGTATTTTAAAGATGCCACTTGGGTTTCCATGGCAACTTCACAGAGCTTGCACTCGATGGGTGTCTGCTGGATTGGATGTATCGCACGGTAGAGTGAAGTGGAGACCCCCCCACCACGAGACTGCCCCGCCCCAGCAAACCGCCTGGCCCTTCAGAGGGGCGGGCTGGGCGGGGAGCTGGAGGGAATCCTACCAGCAACTGCGGAGTTGAGGCTGTTTTCCAGGAATGAGGACTCAGCTCTGACCCTCCCCCGCCTGTGCCAGGAATGTGACATTTCGTAAGAAACCAGGGGTGCTTATGTAAGAAAGGAAAACCCAGTTTTAAAAGCAGACACTCGCTGCCGGCCCAGCCTGGCACGAGCAGAAAGGTTCCCAGGGTGCGGGGCTGGCTCCCGAGTGCGGGCAAAGCCGTTTCGATGGCAATACCCCGGGGGGGGGGGCCGCTGCGGGTCCAGCTTCCCTGCCAACCGAGGACCCTCAAGCTCTGCCTTTATCAGAAAATGTTTTAGACCCAGATTAGAACTTAACAGGCAAAAGAGCTGAATAAGAGCAAAAAGGGAAAAGCCACCAGCCCCAGCAGGGAATCGATGGTACATAAGTCGATAAGCCCGTGAGAAACAAGCCGCAGAAGCTCTTGCTGGGGGTGGGGGCGGGGGTGGAGGCTGTGTAAAAACGTAAAAATCCATGTCTAGTGTATCCATGGATGAATGTTCCTTTAGCCACAGACCCAAACACACACAAACACCAACTTCCCCAAGCAGGCCAGGCCTGTGGCAGGTGAGCCGAATTGCAAATAAACCGTGTCCTTGGCAGAACCGTGGAATGAAACGTGGATTCCAAGTGGCCCTGCCCTTTGACCCCTCAGGCACGTCAGGCTCATTCATAAAAACTTTGCTCGCTGCCAAAGCTGCCTGGCAGATTCACCCACAAGCCAACTCCCACTCCATTTGCTAAAACGGCCGCCCGTCAGCTCTGTTAAAGCTACGAACTGTCGTTTCGTCAATACGTCCAGCCCGTTTCTGAGGGCAGATCGATTCCAGAACAAAGTTCTGAGTGACAGCATTCCCCCTGCAGAAGTTCGGGAGGCTCTGGCTTTTGTGTCGTCCTCGCGCCAATGACAAACGGGTTCCCCGTGACGGGTACACCTGCAATTAATATCAAAGGGACGGTTAATGATTCCAAGGCCTCATATTTCAAATGTAAAACTCTCCTTTCAAAGAGGGATGAGTTTTCCAAGCCTTGAAATGAATGCTAATCTATTAGGCAAAACAAGTTTTTTACCACCTCAAAATATAAAGCAAAGACAATTAACATTAAGGACTCCACTCAGCGGAGACAACCCATTATCCTTGAAACACAAGGAGGCTTCGTGCTCGGGGCCTGTCTCCTCGCTCCTTGTTTCGAAGGACTGGAGCTCTACAAATCATGGATTCAAAAAGCAGACGCTACATACATCATTCTGAAAAATATGTCAGTTAGCAAACACTCTTACGTACATGTGTGGTTCTCTTTTTCTTTGTTAGTCTGTTGGTGATTATCAATGAAAGTTCATGGAACTACATGCCTTTGTCCTTCTCTCAGACAGACATAAGCAGAGGGCTATTTGCATTTTTCTTCTAAAAGAAAATGTAAAACTTACAAAGCCAAAAAAAAAAAAAAGTACCTAATATCTGAATCATAAAAATCATTTTACTGAATCTGGAAAACTTGCTTTCCAGATAGAGTGACTTTTTTTTTTTTTTTTTTTTTTTTTTTGCAGGCAGAAAAAATACTTTCTGGCTCAAAAAGCCAGACAGACTGCTAGCAGTGACCGAATGAAACACCGATTCCAAGCTAAATGAACAAGAACCAGAGCAGACAGGAAATTGGTCCTGCAAAAAGGCACTGCCAGTCTACAGAGAGCTTTTCTGTTTCCGCCAAGAAATCAAAGAGAGACTGAATAGACATTCAGGTCTATCCTAAATGCCTAAACGTTTTTACCTAAAACAGCAGAATTAGCCATTGGAAATGACAGTGGCAGATGAGGGCCAACTGCCAGACCAGCTGGTTCGGCTCCGAGAATCCTGAGCAGGTAAGAGAAGCCACGGCCCAGGCTTCCTGAGGGGCTCGGAGAAGATGCTCCGGTAACGGTTCCCGGCCGCCAGGGGCACCGTGAGGGCAGATGGACCACAGGGCACCCAGGGCTGCTCCCTGTCACGCCGCCCCTGCCTGCTGTTTACACTGTTCTGATGTGAACTCACACAGGTCACCTCTGAGGCCTGGGGCCTCCTGCCCTCTGCAGCAGCGAGGCCACAGAAGGCAGGGCCTAGAACCTTCCGGTGCAGGGGAAGACCAACGCACTAAATCTGCCACCCAGGTTATTCCACAAAACAATAACGTTTTCCATCCCTACCTTTCCCTAGCTAGCTCCGGCAGGCCCACGGAAGCTGAAGCACTCCCCTAGAGAACCCAAACCCAGTGATTCGACCAGGGCTGTGGCACCTGGTCATTTAGGGACCCTTCATCGAAATGCTGACCCATCCTGAAGGCAAATCCCATAACACAAAGCAACACCGTTAGCAACGACCTCTCACTGCGCAGGCGCCTCCAGTTCTCCCAGATTCGTGCTTACGATAAAGTGGCTCAGCCCGCTCACGGCAGCCAGATGCGTGAGTCCAACACGAGGCCCTCAAGGTCTATCGTTACCGATTTAAAAAATGGGTTAAGAGAGCATGTAAACCAAGCTAGATTATATAACCGGGCTCTAATAAGATCAGCGATTAGAGAAT
The DNA here is from genome assembly GCA_008750895.1 of Mirza zaza. Classification (NCBI taxonomy): domain Eukaryota; kingdom Metazoa; phylum Chordata; class Mammalia; order Primates; family Cheirogaleidae; genus Mirza; species Mirza zaza. The sequence continues at coordinate 8,302 of VSMD01097397.1, forward strand.
GAATCTGGGTTAATTTCCTTTTTGTTTTATTAGCATCTAAAGAACTTCTCTGTGTCCTTGGTCGTCTCCTCCCCCTTCTCCCTGACCTCTGACCTTGCCCAGGTCCTGGGTGCAGCTGGGAGTGGGCTGGAGAATGGCTGCAGACAGACTGACCTGGTGGGGGATGGGTGGGGAGTCCCAAGCCCGTCAAATGGCTGAGACGCTCAGCTTTGCACCCCTAAAACCCATCTTCAACCCACTGCTCTCTGCCCCTGTGAAGTCACCAGGAGGAATTCAGGCATAGAAAGCAAAAGGAAGCTTCTGAATTGCTAGCTAGGGATTTGCACCCCCTCCCCACAAGCTGCTCAGGGAGGGGGCAGAGCGGCTAGGTGGGGAGGTCCTTTGCTCCGGCAGCAGAGTCAGCCCAGAAGCATTTCTTCTGAAACACAGGCACGCTCAGCATCACGACCCCTCAGACCTGGCACAGGTGGGGGCAGCAGCTCTGGGCCCTGCCTGCTCCAGCATCCGGGGAAAAGGCGAAGGAAGGCAGAGAGCGAGGAAGAGTTGAGACCGCAGGTGAGAGATCTCCAAGAGCAGCTCTCTTGCTGTAGTCAGGGCTGGAGGTGCAAACTCAGGGGCCACGGGTCGAGAGCAGACACAGGAGACTATGGTATGAGACCCACTCTCTCAAGGACAGGACACCTGGTGCCAGGACCAGGCCCCACGATGGAGGAAATGAAGGTTGGAGGCAGAGGAAGCTCTCTGGGGGTGGGTCAGTTGAGGGTCATTAAGGCTGCAGTCCCCAACCCCCGGGCTGCGGATCAGTGCCAGCCGCTGCCGTCGCTCGCCATCACTCCCCGCCTCTGGTCCACAGAAAGACTGTCTTCCACGAAACCGGTCCCTAGTGTCAACAAGGTTGGAGACCCTGCATTAAGGAATGCCGTGACGAATCAGCACCAAATGAGGGGTCCCGGGGACCGGGGACAGGGGTGGAGTTCGGTGCAACAACAAACGAGAAGCCAGAGTGCACGGAGTTGAGGCACAGACACGCTTTCCTGGAGGGGCTCACGAGGTGCGGGCTTCTGAGCGACCAGCCCCCACTCGGGGACCAGCCTCGGGTGTCCGGGCCCATGTCCCCACCAGCCTGTTCTTTTGTACGAATTGGAAAACGTGACTCTGCAGGGGGACACGTCCCCAAGGGCACCCAGGCTGTGAAAACTGAATTCCTGCCCCAGTTGCCCCGCAGCTGAGCACCCTTGAGCAGTGCACAGCCTGCGTGAGCGTCTGGCTCCTACGTGAAATAACCACCACGGGCTGAAGGCAGGAACCGAGGGGCCCTCCCGCACGCAAGCCGCTGACACCTAACGACGTGTCCGCAGCTTGCCCTTTGCGGAGCCTCCCGCGCCCTCGGCTCCGGCGGCGGGTGGGGGTGGTGAAGCAGGGACTGCCGGCCTGCTTCCCTGAGGGAGGCCTGAGAGGCCGGAGCCCGGAGCCAGCCCCGTGCTGCGGTCTGGCAGTCACGCTCCACCCGCCCGCCGTCCCTGCCACCCTTCCCTGCCCCGTTGCAGGGTGGAGCTGTCAGAAATGAAAGCATCTCATCGTCACTAAGTCACCCTGAGCCTCAGCAATGACTTGAGCAGGGCTTAGGGCAGAAACGCTTAAGCCTTGAGTATGATAACAGCTCGAGAGACATTGTGAAAATCTCGTAACGAAATTCTCTTAATCCACCTCCCTCTTGAGTTAAACGTGTTCTGCAGAGGGGCGCAGAAACCCCGCTCCCCGGGGAGCTCCCAATCTGGACCTGCAGGCCTCGCCCCCCCGTGCTTGAGCTAGAGAACACGGACGGGGCGAGGTAGGGGTGGGGGTGGGGGGAGTGGAGGGGTGGATATAAAAGCATATTCTGAGCCAAGAAGCAAGTCGGAGTGAGGCGAGTTTTCCGCAAAGCGGTGCCAGGAGAGGACAATGCTGGAAGGCACGGGACCCAGAGGGACCCCAAGAAATCATCTCTTCTGGTAGGCGCCTGACCTACTAATTATCTACCAAATCCAGGGCAGGAGCTTGCGCCACGAATTAATCATTCAGAAAAGCCCAGAGCAGCGGGGAAGCAAAGCGGAGAGCTCGTGGAGAATCACTGCACTCTCTCTGTGCCCATGTCCTCCGCGAGCGGGTCTCCGAGGACATCCGCCATTTCACGGGGTGCAACGCATTGACCCCCGCCTTCCCGCCCTCCCCTTGCAGCCCAGGCCTCCCAAGCACGGCCCCGAAAGGGACGAGCCACCGGCACACGCAGGGGCACCGCCCTGAGCGAGGGCGGCCGTGCCTCTCTGGATCTCAGGCTCAGTCAGCTCCCCTGGGGAGAATCTGGGGGGCAGGAGGGAAAATAGGTCCCCAGAGTGGGAGCAAGAAGCCCCCCCATCCTGAGCGCCCCGAGGAGCCCGGCCACCTCCCTGTCCCTGGCTCCTATCACGCAGTCGGCCTTGGTGATTCTTCCACAGAGACGGCCCCCCACTGGGCCAGGGCAGGGACACAGGACACAGCTCCCCTCTGCCTGCCACGCACGGCCACCGCTGTCTGCCCGCCAAGGCTGGACAACGACAGCCCTGAGACCGCGTCCCCCCCCCTGCCTGGAGCACCCTCCCCCGCCCACTGCCCGGCGGACCGCTCTGCACTGCACGAAGTCCTTTGTCCTCCTGCTCGCCACTTACCGAGGTCCTTCCCGCCCTTCACCACGCCACGCACACCCACGTGCCCCACCTCTGCACGGAGCCGCTCCTGACCCCACCCCCCTCCCCCAGCCCCAGGCGTCTCCCTCCCTCCGAGCCCCCGCCTGCCACGCGTGGCTGCCCCACACGCCCTCCAGCAAAAGCTCTCCCTCCCTTGACTCCAAGAAGACCCTGGGCGGGAAACAGGACGCGGGCCCTTGCTTCTCTCCAAGACTTTCGCAGGCCCTCCAGGCTAAGACTAAGACGCTCTGGAAGATTCCGCCTCGCAGACGGCAACGGGCGTTCATCAAAGTCGACACACGGCGTATTTTCAGAACCACCCGTCACCCTAGTGGCCCAGGCATCAGCTTCCCGTCTTGCAAATGTATTCCTCTGGGGGCGCAAACTGTTTCTTTCTGTTACCTAAGGAAATGGTGAAATACCAGTGTTCGGGGGAACAGTTGTCGGGTCTGGCTCTGGGGCACCCCGTACGGCAGGAATGAGGCGTTTGCCTCTTCTGGCCACATTGAACAGGCGCGGCTGCCACGGCCGGACGTTAGAGAGACAGATGCTCCCCCGTCCGGACGGCCGTCTGCGGCAGGCGCGAACCCAGGGAGCAGATGGAGGGGGAGGGAGGAGGATAATCGTAAACAAACTGGAATCATTGACTGCCGCAGAGGTGCCGGGCAAAACAGACTGCACCCGGAACAAATGGTCTTTCTACAAAGCGCTTTCGGGAGATGCAACGGCGATTGCTGCCTCTCTCCGCCCAAAGCTGTCTGTGCAGGGAACACGGACCAACGCTTCCCGCCGAAAGCTGTCTGGAGCCGCGGCGGCCTTTGCAGTCTTCATTGCTCAAAGTCCGACAAGTCGGCGGCTCATGCATCGTGGGACAAAGGGAGCCGCGCCGGCGGGCCGCGGGTCCTGCTTTGTTCACAGTCCGGCTGCTACTGGAGCTTGGAGTCTCCGGGCAGCCAAGGCTGCCGGGACCCTGGCGGTCATCCCGGTTGTCCCCGCCTGCCGCCAGGCACACCGTCCGCCCGCGACACTGAGCCAAGGAAGGGTCCGCAGACGACAGCAAGGAGCACAGACTGGCAACGACACCGGGCTTTGCCTTTGCCCACCCTGCTCAAAACTGTTGATCAGGACCCGATCCCAGACTCGGGCCTCATTTGGGGTAGAGTGTCAGAAACCAAAGGGGTGTCTCCAGCTTCAAAGTCACCAGCTGTGATGAACCCGGCACATCCGTGGGCCTCTGGTCCGACCGTGGGAGCCAGGGCGGTGGTTCCGGCGGCGGCAGCAGCATCCGGCCGACCCCACAGGTTTTCCCAAGAACCTTCCGGCCACAATCGCCCTCTCACAACAGAGTCCCTTCCCTAGCACCGGTGGGAAACCCCTGCAATGGGGACTTTGCACAGTCCTCTCCCATTAGGCGTGTGACAGTGACCGTCTGTTGCCGTGCGAGGGTCGTGGGGACAAGGGGGTCGAGGGTCAGCGCCGCCAGCACAGGTGCCACGTCGAGAAAAGCCACCGAGGCAGCCTGTCCCCAGCCGGCCAGCTCGGTCCCCTGCTAATGAGGCCAAGCGCTCGGTTATTCTCTCTGCCCCCTTTCTTCGTGCAAATGTGGGTCTTTAAGAGAGAAAAGCAAAAACAAGACCTCTTTGCGACTCTCACACTGTTAGGATTCTAACGACAATGGTTGCTGTGAAATGAACCTTTTAAAGGGAAACTGCACCATGATGAACCGGCTCCCCTGGTGCAAGACAAAAGAGTGAATGTATGACGATAACACAAAGAACAAGCCTTCCCTGGGGTCCATTCAGATCCAGAGGTGCCCACACGCGTGATCCACGACCAAGGCCAAACGGGCAGCAGAGGCCGGAGCGCAGGTGCGCAGACTGTAGGGGCCGCCCTGGCCCTGCACCTGCTCAGCTTCCTGCAAACAGCGTGGGGGGTCTGGGGGGGTCCCTCCGGGCTCTTCTAACAGGGCACTCAGACCGGCCGGGCGTCATGAGAACCCGGCAGGGGCACGTGGCCGTCGGCGGGTGTGGGCACTTCTGGCCGGTGGTTGACCAGTCCTCACCCCTGGGGCGTCTCCTCCCAACTTCTCTGAAACAAAGGAGGCGGTGACCTCAGCGTCCCCAGTCTCAGGTGACTGCCACTGCCTGGCTCCCCCCTCTCCCCATCAAATTGTCTCCCGAATGATCTGGAAAAGATTCAGGACACTCGTATGTGCAGGTGAACTGAGCCGGGCGGTGACCACCACCAGGAGGGGCCGGAGCCCTGAGTCCGCCAGCTGCGACACCCAGTAAGTGTCTGACCCTTGACCCTTCTCTCCTCTGGACCTCGAAGTCCAAATTTGGGGTGTTGTGTGTACGTGTGTGTGTGTGTGTGTGTATAGCCACGGGGCGTGTGGACCAGACATTCTGTGACCATGACCAGCGCTCCCCACTTGCCCAGCACCAGGCAGTGGGTGGCTGTCAGCCGGGTGCACAAACACAGTGAGCCACAGTGCGACCCAGTGGCTTAAACTGTGGACTTCGGATGCAGAACAACCTGGGCTCAAACCCTTATCTTCTCTGAGCTGCAGGTGCAACCTCTCTAACACGGGATAAGAACGAAGGCTGCAGTAAGAGGCTGTGAGTGTCGGCACAGGGGCCAACAGTGCAGAGCCCGGGCAGAAAGTGCCCTGCTCAGTCCATAGCCCCGGGGATGTCCCCGCCCCGCCGTGTCCTGCTGACAGAGGCGGCGATTTACACACAGCACACAGAGTTGTTTCAGAAACAACAGGAGAATCAGACTCACCATTCATGCTCCCAGCCCTGGATAAGACAACAGACTGGCACCATCGCAGAGAGCCTGCTCGTAAGTTCATAACAAATTAGTGAATAAATAAATATAAACTATCGATCTTTTATCCTCATAATGAATTGCACTAGAAGAAATAATCTCTTCAAAATAGAACTGATAATGGTTAAAACTTTGCATTGTGCAATTTGTTAGAGCTTATATTTACATACATATATATGAAGATCAAATTGTCTTAGTAAAATTTAGATCTGCAAACATTTGTCCGTGAAAATTGGATTTGACAGAAACAATAGTCACAAAATAAAATTCACAGCGGCAGAAGTTATAACGGATACAATTTGATAGATGTATTAAGTCCTCCCTGTGCAATTTGCACAAAGCAGAATTAAATTCTTGGACATAATTATGGCGAAATGACCACTGGAAACCAGCTTGCTAGACAGAATGGGGAACTGCCCAGGAATTAAACCTGAGAGAACTCATCACCTTTGCGTTCACAAACTCAAAGTCCAGGAGACCATGTGCATGGTCAGGGCCACACTCCGGGGACAAAGTGCCCAGTGTCCACCCAAGGGGGGTGTCCTGGACCCAGGGGCGTTGGGGCACTTGCACGGGGGATTCTGCGCCAACTCCAGAGCCGCCGTTTGCGGCAGCGTGCCTGGACACCATCCACCTTTCTAGCCGTCTCTCCCACCATATCCCACCCTCCAGTCAAGCTGGACGACTTCTCCAGCCTGGGCTCCTTCATGCCCATCGTCCCCACTGCCTGGCAGGTCTTCCCACGCCACGTCCCACCCTTCCTCCAACACCCAGGTCCGGCTCCTCCCCGCCTGCCTCGCCCGGCCTTCCTGACGAGCTCCTCCTGCCGCCGTCTCTGGTGATCCTACGTAGCCAAATCCAGCGGAAACGTCTGCCCACCTCCTCTGCCCATCCCGCCCTCCTGCTGCTAACCGTTTCTCGCCAAATTGCTCCATGACCCCAGGGCCCGGAAGCTTCTCTGGGACACGGGCAGGTCCCAGAAAGGGAGGCAGCCGGGAGCCGTCACCTACCCATGCCCAGGGGCTGCAGGACGCCTCTTCGGTCCTGAAGAAGGGGTGTGGGCAGCGCCGGCCAGACACCTCGAACCCAGCAGGTCTAGGACCTCCCTCAGTGGGCCCTGACCATTCTACCCAAACGATTTCCTGATGCCCACCACCCTAATTAAAGTCATCATGACCTCCTGACCAGTTAACGTCTCGGCCTCCTTGTTGGCCCGGCCACATTGCAGAGCTCAGTAGCCACGCGGCGGCTGGTGGCTGCGGAGCTGGACAGCGAAGACCTGCCCCTTGCTTTAGAATGTGGGGCACCTGGCAGCCGAAATTTCGTTCTGCACCTTCGGGGCCTTAGCTACATTCAGAGGCAACAGGAAGAGACGTGTCTGACACCATGTTGTACACGTTTGCTCGGCTAGCTGAGCCCGGCGGTCCCACCCTCGGGGAACACTCAGAACGGCGGGGAGCACTGTGGGCTGCCCCACGCCGTCTCCCAGAGCGATAAGGGAAAGGAACGGGGCGCTCAGAGCGGGGAGTGCAGGGCGGCAGAGACCTCAGACTAAGACACCCGAGGCTCTAGCTGAATCAGGGAAACATCATTTGCATGACGTTCACATAAACTTGAATGTGGAAGTCAAGAGGTGGCAGCTCCACATGTGCACGGTATAAAATAAGACTGACTAATTTGTGCAGCCTACAAGGACTTTAAACCCAAGGGCCTGACACGTTCGAAAGGCAGTCGGATCTCAGTGCCGCGGACGAGGGCAGCTGGAGCCCAGCACTAGTACAACACCTCCTTACGTCTGTGGCACGCACACTCGTGACATGTGGTTTGCTCGCTTCAAGTCAAGGCAGTCAGTGTAAGCAACGTTTGGCTTCATTTCCTTTGATTATGAATAGCAACAATTGCAGCACATATTCATGATACGCTTACCATGTGCCGGCACCGTGCTCGGTCCTTCACGTAGATTATCTGATTTCATCCTCCTCAACCACCCACCGAGGGCCCTTCTACTACTATTCCCATTCTACAGACACGGCCACTAAGACTGGAAAATTTAACTTAGGTCGGCTGAGAAGCAACGTAGCTCTCACTGAGTTCATCAATTTTTAGTTCCTGTTAGTCATTATCAATGATTAATAAAGAAAATATAAAGTAAAAGTGGATCTCATTCACAATATTAACAAAAAATATAAGCTATTCCAAGAATAAATATAAGGGAAAAAAATTGGGGAGTGGGCAGGACCCAAACAAACAAAAGGACCAAATTTACTACAGGGCACAAGAGAAGATTTAAATCTATGTTCCGGGAAAAGCAGCGGCAATACTCTTCTCAAGTAAAAGTTACGATGTTACTTTTCCCCAAAATAATTATCAATTCAATGCAGATCCAGTGAAGATCCCAAGGGATATTAGCAGCATATGCCTACGAGTAATTGATATTCTTAGTAAATAAAAAGCCCTCCTAAGTCAATAAGGAAAAGACAAACACTCCGTAGTTGTTATCTATCTGCCGCATAACAAATGACCCCCCAAATTTAGCAGCTCAGAAACAAAAAACATGTATTACCCCACAGCTGTAGGAGTCAAAGGCTTGAGAGGAGCTTAGTTGTGTGGTTCTGGCTCAGTGGGTCTCCCATGAGTGCCGGCCAGGGTGGGGACCGTGGCTGGCAAGCTGTCCCTGCTCGCCAACAGGGGACCTCAGCTCTCCTCCGTGTGGTTCTCGGTTCCTCTCCACGGGACGCTTGAGCGTCCTGGCAACATGGCAGCCGTCTGCCCCCAGAGCAAACCCGCCCAGAGAATGGAAACGGGCCTGTCGTTCACGACCTAGAGCTGGAAGTCACGTATCACTACTTCTGCCACAAGCCATTCTTTGGAAGTGGATTACAAAGTCCAGCCCTCCTTCGAGGGGAGGGGAATTAGGCTCCACCTTTTGAAAGGAAGAGTGTCAAAAAAATGGGTGAGCACATTTTAAAACCATCAATACCTCAATAGAAAGATGAACAAAAGATATAAGCAAGAAATTCAGAAAAGACTAATAAACATATGAATAATGTCAAGCTTGTTAATAACCTAAGAGATGCATATTAAGCAGGCAGAGGCCATGAGATCAGCAGGGATTAAAAAGAACGATGATACCGAGCATTGATGGTGGCTGGGAAATGGTGAGGAACATGCATAGTGAGAACATAAACCGGCACAACCTTTTCAGAGCAATCTGGTGACTCCTATTAACTGTCCTTAACACGTACCTACCCGTGACCTCCTCATTCCACTCTGGGAATTCATCCTGTCAAAAAAATGTGCTCAAAGATTTACCTACAAACCCATGTCTTATAGCAAGGTTTATAATAATAGAGAAAACTTACTAATGGCCTTAAAGTCCAACAATAGGGTCTAGTAATATGTGATGCACATAAATATAGCAACATAGCATCATGCAATTCCACAACAAATTTTAAGCGATATATAAAATATATGTACAATAGAATCCTATTTCCGTAATTCTCTACCTGTGCACCAAGGCACCCCTGGGTGCCGTAGCAAACTCAGAGGGTGCCGTAGCACGTTTTAAATGTTTGAGGGAAGCACAGCGTTACTGCACATCACTGGATGCCACGTGAACTGCTAGCTCCAGTTAGCGCACAGTGGCAGCACTACATGACTCTACATTCTTTCGTAGATGAGACGGGATTTCTGTGTTTCCCATTATGCCTCTCTAACAAACATGGCAAAAAATAAGCAATATTAGATGCCAAGATGTCTTTTGTATTTGGCTGCTGTGGAAAAACCAGGTAGGCTGAGCGCTTGTTCCCCGACCCCCTTCCATCCCCACCCCCGCCCGCCTGGATGTGCAGACGGTCCGTGAGGACAGCGAGAGAGGGGCTTGCAGGGAAAGGCTGGTCCTGGGAGTGTCGGCCCTGCCGTGGCTGCACCCCAAGGAGGCACCAGGCCCCCGGAGAGGTGGGACTAGGGACACCGAACGGCCAGCCTCGAACACAAGTCCCTGGAGCAGTGAATGGAAGCCACGAGGTCACCAGATGTCATGGGGGCCACGGGGTCATTCTGGGGCTCCTGTCCCCCCAGCCTCGCCAGAACGATGTGATTCCTGAGAAGGGCACAGAACCCCTACTCTGCAGGAACCACGGGCCGGCACCAACTTCCTCTCGGCCTCCACTGCCTGGGGCGGCGGGCAGCTCCCTGAGGCCTCCACACCATCACGCAGGCACCAGGACCTGAGGCTGCCGCCGTTCACTACGGATGCACCACACCTGGGACAGTCGCCTGCCCTTGGGTGCCCAGACAGGCTGAGGGGGAGCTCGCAGCCTCTTGCTTGCCTCACGTACCCTTTTTCCCAAACTCCTGTTTGATGCCGTGGACTTGGGCTTTTAAAAAATAAAAGCCATGGCCGGGTGCGGTGGCTCACGCCTGGAACCCTAACACTCTGGGAGGCTGAGGTGGGAGGACTGCTCAAGATCAGGAGTTCGAGACCAGCCTGAGAAAGAGCAAGATCTCGTCTCTAATAAAACTAGAAAGAAATTAATTGACCAACTAAAAATATATAGAAAAAAATGAGCCGGGTATGGTGGTGCATGCCTGTAGTCCCAGCTACTCGGGAGGCTGAGGCAGTAGGATTGCTTGAGCCCAGGAGTTTGAGGTCGCTGTGAGCGAGGCTGACACCACGGCACTCTGGCCCAGGGCAACGGAGTGAGACTCTGTCTCAAAAAACTAAAATAAAAGCCAACAAGAAGCCAGGCATCCTGGCCATGCATTTCCACTGAGGCAGCAAAGCCCTCAGCCTACTGCCCACTAAAGTGGGAAAAAAGTAGTGGGGGGGGAAGCAAGAAAAATGAATATCTGAGAATACAATGCAGCCCACAGGCAGTATTTGTGTAGCTGTGATGGCTTGATATGTTCTCAAACCAGAGGAGCGGTGAGCGGTATTTCATCCACCTGCAGAGTCGAGTCACACCATAAAACAGCAGGGCCAGCGTGGGACAGAGGAGCATGGGGAAGGGACCTTCCGGGCCAGCGCAGCAGAAGCTCTGCGCGCGAGTCTTCCCGTCCGGCCCCTCCGCCATCGATCGCCGCAGCAAACCCCCGCGCACGTGGTCCCTTCCAAAGCTCTGTACAAACTGACTTCGTGATGAAATACGAGCTTGTGAAGTTTCTCGTCTTGTGCTATTCTGACATTTCTTGCAATGTGATTAAAATATAATAAGATCAAATAGAAAACACTATTTGCTCAATCACCTCCAAACCTGACACAGTCAATAGTCCAATTCCATTCCAGGGAGAAAAGTCATTTCCAAGACTCCATAAAGAAGCCCGCATTTAAATTTCATGTTCTCTGCTGTAACCGTGAAAAATTACGTGTTTTAAATATGGGACAAACACAGGGCAGGCCGGTTCTTGCTATAATAAATTTTATTCCAACATCCCCCGGTAAATAAAATCTCCAAGCCCTAGCCAATGAGCGGCTGCTTCCTTGTTCATTCAATAGCATATAATTCCAGTCCAAAGAATGATTTGCTCAATTCCTTTGAAGTGCAATTCGAGCCCCATTTCCCCTGAGAAAACCCAGATCCCAACAATGGTTTTCTTCCAGACTTCGTAGAACAAGTACAGCCTTAGACTGTGCCTGGCTGTTACCTGCGTGCACCTTCTCTTCTCAGCTCAACAGAGCAGCTCCTCAAGGTCAGGGGACACTCTGTGTGTCCCTTCCTCAACATCCTCCCCCATGCCTGGATTCCGGGTACTGGCCCAGGGCTAGACCGGCTGCAGGTGCCTGACAGCCACTTACGGAAGGCAAGAGCCTGCAACGACAGCGTTTAACCCGTGGCGGGGCTTCCAGCCGTCCGTCTCCCGCGCTACTGGTCCCCATCACACCCGCCGCCGCTAGTGAAGACATTATGTTATCCTCCAAGACCTCAACACACACGATCCTTTCTCACGTTGTCAGCTGCATCTATTAATTTTCTTACTGTCGGACACTGTTAGAGGCGGCTTTGTGGAGACGTCTGAGGATCTGTGAAACGCACGCCTGTTTGTTTGGCTCCCCCTGACACGCGGGCTCAGGACCTGTGCCGTGCCAAGTACCAGAGTGAGCTCTCCTTCCGACGGACACGTAACTGACCGCGGGGAGGCAAGCACGTAACTTAGAAAGAGAACGTCCTCTCGTTCACTAGTGGCTTCCGATCCGTGGACCATTTGAAGAATAAACCTGAATCTTCAGGTTGAGTTCTTTCTTCTAGACCAGGCGTCCTCAAACTGCGGCCCTCGGGCCACATGCCGCCCGCCTAGGACATTCATCCGGCCCACTGGGTGTCTTTGCCACCGCTGCCTGTCCCGCTTAGCAGCCGACTCGTCCCGGGCCCACAGTGCGCACTCTCCAATGGCCTGAGGGAGGTGAACTGGCTCTCTGTTTAAAAAGTTTGAGGACCCCTGTAAATCTAGACCTAGACCACCCTTGACCCCGAACAACTCCCCCCCCACCCCCCCGGGCTAGACCAGTCTCCAGAACTAAGTGCCCCAACAATGCAAAGAGGGTCTTTCCACGCTTTGAGAGGCCCCTGGGATGGCCAGACCCAACAGGTGCCAGCGCCCGTCAGCTCAAACTCCAGACACAAAGCCTGACTCTCCAAGCAGAACATTAGCCCTCGAGTCACGGCCCCAAACTTGTGATTTTCGCCTGCTTTGGACTGTGAAGATGAATCACTGACATTGAGGGCTGAGAGGGTCCTTAGACACCAGCATGTCCTGGCCCTGTGTGACAGAAAGTACTCGAGACAGAGAGCAAGAATCAGAAACTCCAACTCAAATGGACTGGAATGACACAGGGGATTCACTGACTCATGAATACAGAAAGTCCTGCTCCATGTCCCTGTGATCCTCCCTGCTCTGCGGCCCTCTGAGTGTTAATTCTGTCTTAGATCAGCTTCCCTCATGGTCACAAAACGGCTGCCGATAGCAACGAGGACCCCATCCCTCACTTTTCACATCCAAAGGGAAAGAGAGCGCCATTTCTGAGACCAAGGAACTAAAGCCCTAGGCTTTGTTCCAACCGTGCATCTCTCTGTCTATCCCTCCAGCAAGGGGTGGGGGCGGGATTTCCCTGACTTGGACCAATCATGTCCACTCAAACCATGAGGCTCCTTGACCCAGGGCAATGTTGGCTGGACACTGGCAAGTCAACCACAGTGTCCATCTCCTCCTGCTTCTGAGCAAGACAGCCCTAAGCCCTCTCCCTTGTCCCATTCCCGACAGTCCTGCCCTCCTCCTTGGGACGGCTGTGGGTCCCAGAGCACTGTTTGCAGTGGTATCCAGTCTGGGTCCAACCTCAGGAGGCCTAGAAATGTGGAGGATCACTCCTCTCCCAGCTGGGACTGCAAGTCACAAAATCACCAGCCACTCTGGACGCCAGTCCCTCTGTTAGCTAGAACATACCTGGCAGCCCTTGCGGGGTGTCTGTCACTCTGGGACAGGCTGCCAACTGTGTTTATCTGTAAGAACAGCTGGTCACTGACCCCCACCGCGAGCACGCTCAGCTCGGCCCTTCCGCATCTTGGAATTCATCACGTGGCTCTAACGGCAGACTCTCATCCCCGGAAAGGGCAGATCGCTGGTGCAGGGCACAGGCAGAGCCCTCGCTCCTCCTTCCCCAACTGTCTTGACGAACAACTCTCATCACACGTTCCTCTAAGTCACAGATGAGTGTCACGGCCCCTCTTTCCTCCTCCGCCCATCCCAGGCTCCTGCCACCTTTGACGGCCCGTGCACGTCCCAGACAGCCCCGGCTCACAGGGAGCGTCTGTAGGGCTGGCTGACCGCAGGGCAGGGCCACACAGACCCATAGCCCACGCAGGAGGGTCCCGTCCAGCACGTCCAGCCGGGTCCCTGCTTCCCCAGATGCCTTCTCATCTTATAGATCATAAAGCCTGGGCACAGTGCCTGCCTGCCTCCCCCAGCCGGCGCTGGGAAGAGGAAAAACAGACACTGCCGAGCTTTCTGCAGCAAGAGAGAGGGCCCGACAGCCAGAGTGGGGAGGCAGGTGGGCCCAGGTACACCAAGGGCCAGAGGCAGACCCAGACCCCAGGCCCGCTGACCCTGCTCCACCTCTGCAGCCTGCCTCTTTCAGGGGCCAAGGTAGCCCCCGGCAGTACTTCTAGAACAGAGAAGCGTGGCGGCAGACTGGCCCATGCTCTGCTTTCCGGAGCGGGAGCCAGCCCGGAGCAGCTGCTTCCCACCTCAGAGTCGCTTCAGAAGTGCTTTGAGCTGCAGCACCTGCCCGCAGCGTCCGGGCCGGCCAGAGCCCGCACCCTCCCCGGGCTCGGAGGCAACTGCTCAGACAGTGAGCCTCGGAAAATCCAATTTGCCTTTGCTCTTGCAGTCTTTGCTTTGCTTATTGCTTTGAGATTTCCTTTGCAGCGATGTGCGTCTTTGATTCACAGTTTGGGTCTTCGGTGAATACGGACGTTTCCTTCCTCCTCCGTGCCCAGCTCCCAGCCCAGCCTGCCTGGAAAACCAAAGTGGCCTCTCGCCTTCCGGAGGACTCTGGGCAGGGTGCTCTGAAACTGCAGAAGGCCAGGGTCACGTTCTGGGGCAGCCATTTTATTCGTTCACCTATCGCATCATTCGCCCCACAAATAGACGCTCAGTACCTGTGACATACCAGGCCCTGCTCCAGGAGCTGCGGACACAGCAGAGAACAAGCCAAATCTCCACCAGCACAAAGCATCTCACCTCCTGAGCCCACGCCACAGGTGAGCCAAAGAGTTCTCTCCCAAGTCCTTCGCACATCCAAGGAAAAGCCCTAGACTCTCTCCCCAAAAGCACACACATGAGCACAGGTACACAAAGCCACGTGCCTTTTCCGGAGGGTTGGTGGACTCCCCGGGCTCTGAGAACAACAGGTTAGGAACCTCTGAGCACAGAGAAAGCCGAGACAAGGTCCGCCTCAGTGGGGAGGGCTCTCTGAGGGGTCCGTTCAAATACCACCATGATCTGCGGAATTCCTTGAATGGATCACAGCCACATTTGACCCAGATCCTCAGATCTTGACTTTCCTGCATTCCAAAGACAGATTTTTCGCAGGTGAGCTTCTTAAGATAAAAGAGCAGGAGAGAGATGCACTCTGGAATGTGAACTAACTGCCCTGTGGGACTTGGGGGGTAGAACATCCGCATCAGACTTGCAAATTATCTTCTCCTCATGTACAGTGGGGTAACCGTTTTCTCCAGGTGAGCATGAATATGCTGCGCTTCATGTGGTCCCTGTGCTCCGGGAAAGTTATACCTGAATCAAAACCTTGCAAATAAAACCACTTAACATGCACTAAGGGAGCTCGCTGCTTTGTAAAACCTGGCAATGAATTCCTCTGCAAAGCGAGGGAAACTCTGGAATGTGCAAATTATTCCTCCTCTTTGAGGGAGTAGATTTCTGTAGAATGGGAAACTAGAGGCAGAGAATGCTGGCGAGGGAGCGAGGTGGGAGGGATTTGAGGCATAAAGTTTGTATTTACCGTGTATCTACGCATTAAAGAAGAGTTCTTCGTAGGACATGCTATTTTGTATTATCTATTGCAAAGACCAGATGAACCAGCATGTAAGTCAGTCCTTTTTCATGAAGGGGCCAAGAATGTCCAGGGATCGGATTTACTGGGAAGGCTGGAGGCGCCCACCCTGGCGGACGGGGCAGGCCAGGGGCTGACACTCGGGAAACGCTGAGCACAGACAGCCGTGGGTTACAGCAGCAAGTAGACACCTCACCAGCCACCGACTGCCGTGACCTGAGGCCCACGTGAGCGCCTGTGCCCCTGCAGAGCCCGAGGGACCAGTGACGGAGGGATCTGACATCAGTGCGAGACAGGCCGCCAGGGACGCGTGGGAAGGCCCTGGCTGGGCAGGAAGGGAAGAAGGCCCAGCCGAAGAGGGAGGCAGCGGTAACAAGGGGTGGCACCTCGCAAACATGGTGGGGGAGAGGGAAACGGTAGAGCCCATCGGGAGGTGAATATGGGGTCAGTTTCCAACGTAAAAGCACAGATAAGATGATGCCATTGCACAAAAAATTCAGTGAGCATGAGCAGCCGCGCTGGAAGGAAGGGACAGACGACCTCCAGCGGAAACTGAAATTGCAACCAGGTCGCGAGCCGCGCTGGGAGAGGGTAGCCCCGAGGCAGGGAGCAAGGTCCGGGCAGAGAGGGTCCCCAGCCCAGGACGGGGTCTGCACAGTGCCCACCCACTCCATCTTCTCATGAACGTTGCCAGCACCTGCCAGACACGTGCCCGGCCTGAGCAGGGGGCCCGTCAGGAGGAGCGACTTCGCCAAACGGGTGCCAGGCGGAGCGCAGGCGCTCAGGAAACGCTGGGCGGGCGGATCGCTGGGCCGACGCGAGGGTTGGCTCGCCACGGCCCGAGGGCCGGTTCAGCCCACGGTCTGCTCTGTAGGGCCTGAGAACTAAAAATGGTGTTTACACTTGTAAACGGCTGTAAAAAGGGGAGGCGGAAGAGGAAGAAAGAAGAGGAGGAGGAGAACCTGTGACAGACCATGTGTGTCCCACAAAGCCCAGAATATTTACTGTCCGGCCTTCATAGCGAAAGAGCTCCCACCCTCGAACTAACGGATTAACGCCTTGAATTTAAGGCTCGCCTTGCATTTTTCTGTCCCCCGGGCACTGTGCCTGACGCGCGGTTCGCTGTCCGAAGGTAGCAGCTGCCTGGCGGATCTCAAGAGCCCTTCTCGGCCCCTGGTGTGGAGGACAGTTCAGGGGAGGAGGCTCAACCTGCCTCCAAAACTCAGTGTGCGCTCGGTGGGCGTGTGTGGAGGGGACGAGCCGTCTCTTTCGCTGCCTCTCGGGGAGCTCTGTGAACCCACAAAGAAGAACCACAGCTCCCAAGAACCACCAGGGCAGCCGCTCTGAACTCGCGTTCAGTCTCAGCCTGAGCGGGACAGCCAGCGGGAGCCCAGACGCCTCTCTGAATGAGTAGGGATGGAGTGTTCGCTGCACTTTGCGGAAAGCTGTCAGAACCAGAACAGCTTGCCCTGCCACTGCTGCAGGCCCATCTGCCGAGAGGGACTCGTCTTTGTATAACGTCTGCTCTCCCGCCGGCCCCGAGACCGCTCGGCTTGTGTGCTAGGCAGGGCTGCTGACAGAGCCGCCCGGCAGCGAGAAGACGGCCTCCGATCTTCCCTCGGAGAACTGAGAGCCTTCTGTTATAGAAAAAAGGAAGAGAAAGGAAAGCCCCGATCTGAAAAGGCTTTGAAAAGTGTTTCAGCGGAGGCAGGTGCCGGGCTGCCGGGGCACCTTGGCAGTCGGGAAAGACAGCCACTGCTTCCTGCGTCTCGCATCCGACGTTCCGGGCTCCGGGCCCGTCCTGTGAATCACGAAGACGGTGGTGTGTCTTCGTGACGGTGGAAAGCACGTCGCTTCTCCAAATGGGACACGCGGCCTTTTGCAAAGGCATCAGTGCATCTCGACACCCAACTGCTGGCCTGCCCGGCCGTTCCGCTTCAAAGAAGGCTCTTCGGGTGATGCCGTCTAAATCCGGAAGGGAAGCGCAGGCACCTAAACCAACTCGAGGGGCCCACGTCAGAGAACAGGATCCGAACTCATCTCCGGGCTCCAGGGATCAAACCCCATCCTTACTGCTCACCCAGCGGCGGCAGGCCGCGGGGCCCAGCTGACCCAGAAAGCATCATGCTGGCCATGGGGAGAGGAGATCAGTGTCCCTGGGGCAGGCGGGGAACCTGCTCAACAGCAAACACGATCTGGGACCGTCTATAAAGAGACAAGTGACAGCACTTGCTTTCATCCTGGCTCCGACACTGCTCGGAGATTCTGGGATTCTGTTTCCTCTTTGGGACAGAATATGTAAAGAGATGTGGACCACATGACCCCAGGTCTCTTCCAGCTCTGACGTGCTGGAGACTCGACTTCCCCGAAAGCCCCACTCCCTGGAGCCTGGTGGTCCCTGCCCAGCTCCGACACAGCTGCGAGGCCCAGCTGCACCAGCCGCGGCGAAGGCAAGGAGCCCCCTACCTGCCCAGCACCAACAGCCAACTACGAACCTTCCGTCCTGTTACAGGTGGTACCAAGCGTTCATAGCCACAGTCGAGGATTTCCACCTCCATTCTTGCAAAATAATTACATAAAATAATCCTTTAAAGATTAAAGGTGTCCTTGATGTACACCTTGAGAACAAGAATGACAGTCTTTGGAGACCAGATGGACCTGCTAACAAATCAGTGTTGAGATCTGCTTGCAACTTAGCTGAACAAGTGCTAACGGCCATCGTGGGTTAGACTGCTATACTCTTTTTAAATGTTCCCGTTCTTAGTCATACGTTATTTAATTGATATTTACACAAAGGACTGTTGGTAAAGTCAGGAAGGTAAGAAACACTGATGTTAAAATACAACAAATTAATGAAGGCCATAAAAAAGGATAATTCTGCAAAATCATCCTAGGATGATTTTCGCCAGATAAACACATCAGGTCCATCTGATCAGAAATCACATGTAACGCATCTAGATGTCTTTGTTACTTCAAAATTGGAGTGTTTTTAAAAGAAAAAATAGCGACAATTATATCCAATTTGGCTTTTCGTTTGTTGGAAATAAATACGACCCACGGATGCAATATGTTATTTGAGGCAAAGTGTTTACAAATAACAGCATGAGGCCATCTCTCTTATCTTGTCGTTTAAAATATAGTGCAGACGTAAAAGCAAGCCATGTGTGCTTCTTAGTCCAAAATGCAAGAACCCAACATACCAGGTCACGGGCAGCTTTTGTCTGTTTGACGCTGAACCGCGCAGTTAAATTTCAATCTGCATTTTAATACGTATCCGGTCCCCAACTGTCTTAATGGTATTTGTGCTGCTAAAACAGAAAACCACAGACTGGGTCATTTATAATGAACACAGATGCATTTGGCTCACGGCTCTGAAGGCTGCCAAGTCCCAGAGCAAGGAGCCCACAGGTGAGGGGCTCCCCGCTGTGCCAACCCACAGGCAGAAGGCAGGAGAGGGAAAGAGCACGCTCGCAAGCGAGAGCCAGAGAGGGCCGAACCCACTTTCATCACAAACCAACTGCACTGACAACGGCACTCGTCACTTCTCAAAGATCCCAGCCCTCAATCTTGTTGCACTGGGGATTAATTTCTAACAAACGAGCTTTGGGGAATACATACAAACCATGGCACCAACAAACACGTCGTAATTTATGTGCTGGCAAAAGCACACTTTTTCTTGTGTAACTAGTTAAAAAGAAATTCAATTAGCCAAGGCCTGCAAGGCATTGACTACGGCACCTAACATGTGAACAGCACAGAATAAATGTTAGCTATTACTTTTATTATCATTAAATTATTACCCGTTGTTAAGTGGGAAAATGTTTAATTCGTTCTAGTATATCAATATTATTAAATGCTATTTGTGGAAAAATACGTAAATATAAACTTTAATGATACTGATCTCAATGCTTTTTAAATTAAAATTTTATCTTCATTACACACCACTCAAAAATAATTATGTGATCTTTAAAAATTTTTTATAGCGGCTAAGAGATTAAATTATAGCGAAAGAGGTTCATATGATAAAAAAAAAAAAAAAAATGTTGGGAAACAGGGGATGACCCTCCCCCGCCCAGCCCTGTCCTGGTTTGTCCTTATTTCTCCCCACCCTTCCCATTCGTGCCCTGCACCTGCGGGGCCGACCGGCACAGACAGCGTAGACGGGCTTCCTGCTCCTCCGGCGTCCAGCTCGGCCACGAGGAGACCGAGGGAGATTAGCAGGGAGGAAGGGAGGAAGGGAAAGCATTTACTCCCCTGACTCCTCTCCTTACAGGCAGCAACTTCACAGTCGCCACAGCTCGCTACCTAAGGCCACCTCGAGACACCTCGCTCCCTCACCTGCAGCTTTCTCTGCGTCCCAGGAACAGCTACCATGCTTTCCCTAAAACAAGACCTACCCATAAAACAAGCCCTAGCAGGATTCCTAAGCACATGCGCAATAGAAGCCCCACCCCGAAAATAAGCCCTAGTGCTGGGCGTGGCTACGCAGCGCATCTGCACAACCCACGCATTTCTTCGAGGAGTGGGAAAGACGACGAGCAGCCCTTCTCATCTGCCCCATTGTGACAGCAGTGACCCTAAAGGTGACCGGAAAGGTGTGGGCAGCACCACCAACAAGGTCGGCTCCCTCTGTCGGGTCCCGGCCATCCCGTGCATGCTGCAAGCTGAGGCCTTGAGGGGAAAATGACACATCCCCTGAAAATAAGCCCTAGGGTGTCTTCTTGAAGAAAAATAAATACAAGACCCTGTCTTATTTGCGGAGAAACACGGTACTTCCCTTTCCCCTTCCAGTTTAGGAGTGGTGACCGCTCACTGCTCTTACTAGTCCCTGGGCCATGTGTTTGTTGGCTCTCTTCGCCCAGCTCACACCTGTATAATACTCCTTTCGTTGACCTCCCTCTACTCTTCGGAGTGTGCCGCTGTTCTCCTGACTTCTGCAATGATCGGTATGGGAAGTGGCCCCAGGAAATGGGCCCTAACTAATGGCACTGGGGGACTGAGTCACTCGCTTATTTGGTGACAGCATGGATAAGCTTCTTTCCAAGGGTGGGCAGGTGGTGATAACATGCGGCATCACCAGTCACGTCTCCGCTGGGGACGGCATGTGACGGGTGCAGGCAGGGGACAAGTGCGGGTAGCTGCAGTGGCTCTGCTGCTTTGTCCCTATACTAGCGAAGCGATCGCAAAAACCCTGGGACGGGCTAGCCGCTTCTGACTGCTCCAGAGAGAACACACGCAAAGAAGGGGGCAAAATGGAAACTAAGAATTCCTGAGCGAAAGCAAAGGTAGAAAATGAGGGAGAATCGTGGCAGGTTCTGAAGGGGGTCCGCGTCCCCTGTGGCTGCAGGACAGACGTGGCGGAGGGCCGAGCGCGGCCCGAGCACGAGCACCGCCGAGCCGCGGTGCTGAGGAAGGCGCACCCGCGCCGGGTCTCGGGGATGCTCCGCTGGCAGCGATCTGCGCCCCGGGACACCTGGCCACGTCTGGACACGCTGCCGGCTGCCCCGGCTGCGGGGCTGGTACTGCCGGTATCCAGCGGTAGAGGCTGGAGACGCCGTAAACATCCCAGAACGCGAAGGGTAACGGCCCCCAGCACACAACAGTTATGTAGTCCAAAATCTCAGCAGTGCTGGGGCAGCAAGAGCACTGGCGGAGGAGACAGGAGACCCTGACGCATGGCGGAGGGACACTCGTGTGGGTGAGAACGTTGAGCCCTCAAATCTCCTGGAAATTCCTTTGCTGGTCGAAGCAGGCTCTCGCCCTCCTGCGAGGAAACCTTCTTTCCCCGCATGAAAGCCTGGGGTGCGGGTTTAGGGTGGACCAGGGTAGATGGCCGACCAAAGACGCCGGCTGCCAGATCGTCTCAGAAAGAAGGAAAAGTGTTAGACGAAAAAGAAAAAACAAACAATCATAGATCAGGTGTGATTCGGAGGGAAAAGTGCCAGAACCTTCGAGAGAGTCCACGGGAAGAAGCTGCGGAGCAGAACGGGAGGGAGCAAGGTGTTGGCAGAGGTCAGCCCCGGAAGGCGTGGGGTCCGGCGAGAAGGGCGGGCGGGCGGGCTGTTTCTCACTCCCGCCCCACGTCTCTGGCGGCTGCGGCTCCTGGGCTGCTGGACAGACTTTCTGCCCTCGGAGTCTCGGCCGCCGCCAGGGAACTGGGAGCTTCTCGAGGACAAACCGCCAGGTGCCACCGCCTTGGGGTGCTGCCTGTCGCCACAGAGCCCAGCCCTGGACAGTGCCTCAGCTGCCCACACTCACTCACACACTCGCACACTCGCACACACTCACACACACTCACACACACTCAGTCACACTGACACACTCGCACACTCACATACACTCACACACTCACACTCACATACACTCACACTTACACACACTCACACACACTCAGTCACACTTACACACTCGCACACTCACATACACTCACACACTCACACTTATACACACTCAGTCACACTTACACACTCGCACACTCACATACACTCACTCACTCACACTCACACACACTCACACTTACACACACTCACACTTACACACACTCGCACACTCACATACACTCAGTCACACTCACATACACTCACTCACACTCACACTCAGTCACACTTACACACTCGCACACTCACATTCACTCACTCACACTCACACACACTCACACACTCACACTTACACACACTCAGTCACACTTACACACTCGCACACTCACATACACTCACACATTCACATTCACATACACTCACACACTCACACTCACATACACTCACACACTCACACTTACACACACTCAGTCACACACACTCGCACACTCACATACACTCACACACTCACACTCACATACACTCACACACTCACACTTACACACACTCACACTTACACACACACACTTATACACACACTTACTCACAGGCACACACATACACTCTCACACACACAGGCACACTTACACACTCACACTCTCGCACTCACATTCACACACACACACTCACATACTCACACTCTCACACTCACACACACTCAGTCACACTTACACACTCACATACACTCACACACTCACACACTCGCACTCACGCACACTCACACTTACACACTCACACTCGCACTTATACACACACATGCACACACATACTCACACTCACACACTCACACACACTCGCACACTCACACTTACACACTCACTCACATGCACACACATACTCACACTCACACACATACTCACACTCACACAGTCACACTTACACACACTTGCACACTCACACTCTCACACTCACTCACATTCACACACATACACTCACACACACACTGACATGCACACACATACATTCACACACACACACACGCTCACACACTCACACTCTCACACACACTCACACACACGCTCACACACTCACATGCACACACATATACTCACACACGCTCACACTCTCACACACTCGCACACACAGTCATACTCACACACTCGCACACAGTCACACTCACACACTCGCACACACAGTCACACACACACTCACACACACAGTCACACACACTCACGCTCTCACATACACAGCCACACTCACACACTCACGCTCTCACACAGTCACACTCACACACTCACGCTCTCACACACACAGCCACACTCACACACTCACGCTCTCACACACACAGTCACACACACACAGTCACACTCACACACACAGTCACACTCACACACTCACGCTCTCACACACAGTCACACTCACACACTCACACACACAGTCACACNCTCACACACACTCACACTCACACTCTCACACACACAGTCACACTCACACACTCACACACACAGTCACACTCACGCTCTCACACACAGTCACACTCACACACTCACACACAGTCACACTCACACAGTCACACTCACACACTCACACAGTCACACTCATGCTCTCACACACACAGTCACACTCACACACTCACACACACAGTCACACTCACACACTCACGCTCTCACACACACAGTCACACTCACACTCTCACACACACAGTCACACTCACACACTCACACACACAGTCACACTCACGCTCTCACACACAGTCACACTCACACACAGTCACACTCACACACTCACAGTCACACGCTCTCACACACACAGTCACACTCACACACTCACACACACAGTCACACTCACGCTCTCACACACACAGTCACACTCACACTCTCACACACTCGCACACACAGTCACGCTCACACTAACACCCACACTCTCACACACACTGACTCCTCCGCACAGACCAGACGCTGCACCAGGCATGGAAATATCAATGACTCAAGTGGTCTCACAAGACAGGAGGAAGATTTCCTAGGCAAATAGAGATCACTTTTAAAATGGGAAAACAGTTAAATACCCACAATGGAAAATTATACAGCTAGCTATTAGAGATATTTATAAAGAGTTTGAAATAGCCCAGAAAGCGTTTGTGACACAATGCTAAGAGGGAAAAGCAGGAGACAAACTTGCGTATGTCTTCACGGGATGCTTTACACCATGTGCGACCCGTAAGGGAGGAACGGGCTGGAAGGAAATGCACCAAGATGCTAACAGCGGGACGTAGCGGCATTTCTCTGTGTTTAACAACTTTTGTATAACAGGCATCAATTCCCTTCTGCCTTTTTATAACCTTCTTAATTATAGAAGCAGTCTTGAAAAAATGTTTATAAGTATTAAAACCACAGGTACAAAACAAAAGCCCCCTTGAGAACGCCACTCCTAATCCCGGTCCCCACCTGAGACAGCCACTGTTTTCTGTCTGCTGTGCCTGGCTCCTACGTACATAGGGAAATAAAGCTAATATTTGTGAAAGGTTTTGAACATAAATGGTATGCAATACAAATTATTCTGCAACTTCACTTTTTTCGCTTAACAAGAAAGCTTGGGGATCTTTTCACAACACCGTATACATATTTAGCTTGAGGACTTTTAACCTTTAATAATAGGTTCTAATTCTGGCTATTTTGCCTCTTATTTAATATTCAGGACATTTGTTTCCATTTTGTCGCTGTTGGAAGCAAACTGCAGTGAACAGTTGCATAGATCAGTCTTTGCACACACGTAGGGCCATGTTTCTAGAACAGACACTAAGAAGTGGAATTTCTGGTTAAAATTTTGGATATTTTGATTTTAAAAGTTCCCACAGACAGATCAGATGCCACCACCTGGAAACTGGAAAACTGGGAGTCTCGGCTGGTCGGTCGGCCCTAGGGCTCTAGAGCTGGGGTTTTCCAGCCTGGGCAGGGTGCCTGGGTCCACCAAGCGGCTGCCCAGCACCCAGGGACGTAGACCTTCCCCCAGACGTGGCCTGCAATCCAGCCACAGGCTCTGCCTGACGCCAGCCACCTGCAGCATCCCGTCTAATATTCAGACCTCGAGCAAAACGCACAGCCTGGGCAGACAGGCTTCTCCAAGAAAGCCCGCCGCCCGCCGCGGCTCCCCACAGACCTCTCTGTCTCACACAGAAAGGAGTTTTCTCTAAAGAACTGTCCCCCGGGGGCCTGAAACTCAGAGCCAACCCTTTTAATATTCCAGGTGCTTAATTTCTGGAAGCGACAGAACTTAGCACGACTGTCGTTGCTTTCTTAAAAAATGCCTTTACTCAGAGAGGCAAAAGGGACGCCAGCCCCCCCTAGTCATGGGCTGAACTGGGCTCTGGCTGGCAGGAGCCCCAGCAGGGCCCGTGGGAATACAGAGCCTGTGGGGGGGGGGGAGGCTGGGCGGCACGCTGCCCGCTCCTGCCACTCATGGAGGCCCCGGGGGAGAGGGAGCCCGGGCCTGTCACAGCCCAGGCATGGTTCTCTCCTCCCAAAGTGCCCAGGGTCGGCCTCAGGAGGCCCTCGGCACTCCCAGCAGCAGCTCCCTTCGTTCCCAAGCAAGGAACCGGCCTAGAGACGGGAGCTCTGCCCGGGAGCTCAGCCGCCTGCCGGGCTCTGCCCACCCGACCCCTCCGACCAGGCCCAGCCGAGCGCAGCCGGGCAGCGGAGATGGAGGAAGGACACAGAGAGCCGGGACAAGGAAGGTCACGTCCTGCATCTATGGTGGGGCGTGGGAAGGACCCGTGGAGTTGCCGCGAGGGGACCCCACCAGCCTGCAGCCCCACTTGCTGTGACTCTGGGCAAACTGGAAACTGGACCCACGCCATGAGTCATCTACCAACCCCCCGAGCACGCCCAAGCCCACCTCTCGCTCCTCTCTCAGTGCAAGCCCATTGTCACCCCTGCCCGGTGACTGCCACGGCCCCTCTGCTCTTGTCCCCAACAGTCCCTTCCCCACACAGGGACAGAGAGCGAGTCCCTTATCAAACAAATCACACAGCGTCACTCCCCTGCCTGAAGACTTACAGCAGCTTCCCGCGGCTCTTGGAAAATTCCAGCAGAGCCTACAAGGCCCCGGATGGCCCAGCCGTCCCCACTGCAGCCTCTCCCCGGTCACCTCCTGCCTGTGCCTGTGCTGTCTCCCCACTGCTCCTCCCGCAGGCCCGGCTCCGCACTCGGGGTCCACCCCGGGATCCCCAGAAGCAGAATCTACGAGGAGGTTCACATGAAAGTGATTTAACAGGGACATGTCCCCCGAAAAGCCAGCAGGGGAGTGAGCAATAAGGAGCAGGAGGGAAGGGGACCAGGAGAGGCAGGAGCCAGGCAGGTCCCGCAGCGGTGGCCGTGCAAACAGTCCGGGTCACTCCGGGGGCCATCCCTAGCAGGGGCGCGGGGCCTGGTGGGTGTGCACCCCCGCACCTGTTGGGGGTGAGATTCCAGCCACCTCCTGCTCTCCGTGCAGGGACAGCAGTGCCAGCAGCCTGATCAGTCCACCACCGAGAAGCCACCAAAGAGCCGAGGGTGCCGAGGACGGGGACGCCCAGGGACAGCAACAGGGTCTCTGTCCCTGCTCCTCCCTCTGCCTCCTCCTGTGACTCACTCCTCCGTGTCACCAAGGGCCCTCTCAAATGTCACCGCCCCCATCTGCCTAAAATCTCCCTCCCTCCTGCCCTTCACCGTCTGTTGTCTCTGCTGTCCCAGCCACCTCCGAGAGGGTCCTGCTGCCCTGCTTGTCCCGTGTGCCGAGTCTCCCACCAGCCTGGAAGGAAGGGACCTGGCCCGGCTAGTTCGCACCTTGCACCCCCAGCACTTAGCACAGGGGACCTCTTAAGCCCGTGTTAGTACCGCCCGGCACACAGCAGGGCAGTTCTCGTGACTTTTCGTTTATTTAGGTTTCCCAAGCGTGCGTAGCATCCACTACGCTGAGTTCCTTACAACCGACTGAATCCTCAGGATGACCCGGTGAGGCTGTTACTGCCGTTACCCTCACTTGGCATGTCAGGAAACTGAGGCTCACAGGCTAAATGACTTGTTCGGAGTCACAGATGGTGAGAGGCGCCCAGCCCAAGCTAGTGGCTGCAAAGGCTGCGCTTTCTACAGGCCGTGCAGCGTCTAGACAACCTGCTGCAGGTCATGGTCGTCACCCTCCGTCCGTGAGGAGCCCGGCTCAGCGAGGCCCCTGACTCGCTCAAGCCCCAGCACCGGCGGCGAGTGGAGCTGGGACTGACTCCAAAGCCACCCACCGCCAAGGTGCCGCCATGAGCGGCTCCCACGGGCAGCGTGAGGAGTTCCCGTCCCCTCCTCCTCTGGGTCCCCAGTGGTCCCTGGTGACCATTTCTGCCCCTCCCCAGGGAGGAGGGAGGCGCAGTCCCAGGGCTGAGGGGTCTCCCACCCCCCTCCTCCCACTAGGCGGCTGAGCCAGGCGGCCGACTGGGACGCGCACGTGCCCAGACGCTCTGCAGCCGCAGCCCTCCCTGCAGTGTGCCCAGCTGCCCCGCCTGGAGGCAGAACACTCTCTCAGCAAGCAGCGTCCCAGACAGAGCCACTCGCTGTTAAGCAGTAGCGGGGTACGTGCATGTGTGTGTGTGTGCACGCGTGTTCTGGAAAAGGGAGAAAGAGCTGGAGGGACTCATGCACAACCTGATGAGTCCTTGAGGGTGGAAACCACCTCGTTAGCCCAGACCCCACACTGCAGGGTGCAATCCAGCACGCGGTGTCACCCCCCAAGCAAGGCAGGTCACCAGAGGGGAAGCCTTCAAATTGGGAAAGTGATTCCCACCACACTACGTGTACCCCGCCCACAGGCTCAGCTCTGACACGGACACGCGTGCACACGCCCCGGCCAGCACGCCCACCTCCCCACGCAGCACGCTGATAATCGTGGCAATTCCGCAGTTGCCGCAGATGCTCACTAGGGGTGACTCTTCTGATTAGTGCTGCACACTGATGATCTAAGGCTATTGATATTTGCTTTAATCGGTAATTACAATTCTCCCATAATATATTTAATAATCATTCATAAGACAAGAAATTTGATTAAGGACAGAGGATTTCTTTCTTGGATTTCCACGGGCTCAGCTGGGTTTACTCCCAGCAGCAGTAAATAGAGTTGACACAATGGCCCCCCAGCGGCGGTGGAAACGGCAAACTCAGATGTACCCAGCCCCATCCTTCTCTGAAATGCTCAGCAACAGCCACGAGAAAGGGGCCAAGGCCATGGACAGGTGAGTCACAAAGGGAGAAATGCAAATGGCCAACACACACACACACACGCACGCACACACGGAAGACTACAAAGTTAGATTTTGAGAAATGATTTCCAAATCTGTAGAAAACCCCTTTAGGTGGTAGAACCCAAGTGCAGAAATTCTCCAACGCTCACAGCTCAGCAGCCCTCTGGCCTCCCAGAGAGCTCTATGGCTCTCCTCTTCCAAGACACACCTCTGCCTTTTAACGGCTGACCTCGGTGACGTTAGGAAATCTCTCATGTGACGTCTAAATGTGGACACAACTCACGCTAGACCAACAGGATCCGCTCGAGAGAGGCAACTGCAATTGCGCCCAAGGACGGTCCCGGTTTAATGCCTGTCATCCCACCAGAATTCTTAAGAGCGCCTTCTTTCACTCTCAAAGGCATCCCCGCGTTGGTGATAACCTAGCCTCATCTATCTGTAAGTCTGTAAACAAGCCCGGCTCCAGCCCCACAGACACACGCCTCCCCTGTCCTCTTGCTTCCTTGGCCATGTCAGAAGTGGTAGAATCTCTCACCTAGTCTGAGCCCCAGGCAATGTCTTTTAAACTTTCCTTCCACTGTGTGCAAAATGAGAAGCAAAACGCAAGCTCCTTTTATCAATGGCTGAGCCAGCCCTGCGCCCCTTTCCTTATCTGCGTGCTGTGCTAGCTCGTCTTTTCAGCACACAAGCATCCTGGAGTGGTTTGGGGAAATATTTCTCTCTCCAGACCAGACTTTAGTTCAAGGCAAGTTACAACCGCTTGACTGATGTTCGAATCCAAGAGAAAATGAAATCACATTCGTGGAGCTCCTTTTTCTAGGATTGTAGGAAATAATAGACATTCCTTCCCACCCCGATCTGCCCCACTCTAGATTGCTGGGCTCACAGGCGGGACTCAGGAAAGCTCTCACTGTGCAGGCCTCCTGTTATCTTTCTGCTCTGCAGCCACAGTGCCTGGGTTCAAACCCTGCCTCCTGCACCTACTCGTTCTCCGGCCTGGGGCAGGTTGCTGAACATTGCTAGGCTCAGCGGCATCATCTACTGCTGCAGTCCCCACACGCTGGTCCCGGTCCGCGGCCTGTTAGGAACCTGGCTGCCCATCACCACCTGAGCTCCACCCCACCCCCGTCCGTGGAAAAGTTGCCTTCCGTGAAACCGGGTCCTGGTGCCAAAAAGGTCGGGGACCTCTGAGTGATGAGCTTAAACAGGAGAACTCGTACAGGGCATTCAGCCTAGGGCTTTGTACCATGAGAAGCTTTAGATGAATGTCAGCTACAGCCATTAATAACAGTAGTGAATCCCAGCACTCTGGAAGGCTGAGCTACAAGGATCACTTGAGGTCAGGAGTTCAAGACCAGCCTGAGCAAGAGCAAGACCCCATCTCTACTAAAAATGGAAACAATTAGCTGGGCGTGGCGATGCACACCTGTAGTCTCAGCTACTCAGGAGGTGAGGCAGGGGGATGGCTTGAGGCCAGGAGTCTGAAGTTACAGTGAGCTATGATTGTGCCACTGCACTCCAGCCTGGGCAACTCAGAGAGACTCTGTCTTAAAGAAGAGCAATAATGACAATAGTAGTAAGGTCTAACATTGCACGTTTAAAGTAGATGGGTAGAGTGTACCTCGATGAGAAATGGATTCAGCATTTGAAAAGTTGTCTCGCTGGTATTTATGGCTGACCTGACCACATGCTAAGTCTATCTCATGGATGCATAAACCGAGGCCAGGAAGACCAAGTGCTCACCCTTGAACTCTAACCTCTAAAAGGCCAAGCAAGGCTGAAGGCCCCACACCCATCTCTCCATCCTGGGGAGGACACACCACTCCCTGAAGAGTACTGGCCAGAGAACTCACCTTGCAGGCACAGTGTGAGATGGGATCACTGCTACCCCATCGTGAAGGTGAGAAAACTGAGACCTACAGAAGGTGAGTAACCTTTCCAAGCTCACACACTTGTCAAGGGCAAAACGATACGATCTGTTAAAATCTTGATCTACGTTGTTGGTGAGTAAGTTGTCTCACCGCTTCCCCCACTGCGAGAGAAAGCTTTTGCTCTTGCCCGGCAGTGAGGGAGGATTAAGAAAGCCCAGTGACATGGTGAATTTGGGGGGAAGGATAGAAGCCCCAGGGAGATAGTGCCATGGGGACAATGACAGCCCGGCCCACAAGGGACACATTCCTGCCCCTCTGAGCTTGAGAAGGAACAGATCTTACCCTCCACCACACGAGCGCGAGCGCGCACACACACACGCACATGGGTGCACCCAGCACCTGCTCCGCGTCACTTCACAAAGCCCTCGGCTCCCAACGCCTCAAACCACGATCGGCTCCTCCACTGAGGACTCGCTGGTGAGAATAGCAGGTGCTGCAGCTCCTGCCGCTTTGCCCTGTCCCCTCTGATGCCCTTTGTAGCTGTGTTGCAAGGGACAGGCATGCCGGCAGCCAAGGGACCAACTCCAGGTGCAAACACACCCTAATTTATTTAGGAAGACACCACTAGGCCAAACATGACCCGCCAGAGGGAAGGCGCGACTAGGATCGTTCGCCAAGACACCTTCAGCAGGTAACTGACCCTCTCCCACCCCCTCCTAGCAGGTTCACGTGGGGCATCCACATGCCCCGCGGGGGCGGGAGGAAGAAGAGGAAGAAGCACAGCGTGCTGCCGAGGAGGGACGAGAAACACCCACGGGGCCCTGCGTGAAGAAGAGAGGCAGGACCGAGAGGTGTGGCCCAGAGTGAGGTCTGGGTTCTTCCAGAGTCAGAGATCACGGCCGTGTCCAGGACCAGCCACGGCTGCTGGGGCTTGATGGGGGCAGGCACACGGGTGGTTCGTCTGCAGGGCCACGATCACCTGTCCCGAGAAGGTCCAGATGCCCACGGTCACCAGCAGCATCTGGGCCTAGCAGACCTGGCGGACGCCAGCCCACAGACAGCCAGGGCTGTACTGCAGTGGGGCAGGGAGGGAGACAAGCAGGACACCATGGAGGGCCTTTTGGAGACCCTGGCGTCCCTGTGTCTCTAACCGTCCACCTGTGACGTCCTGGCACGCACCTTTCTGCCCTGGGTCAGAAGAGTCACCCCTCGCCTGCCCCCCGCCAGCCCCTGTGCTGCCAGAGCCTCCAGGATTCTTCTCCCCCCAAACAAGCCCGGTCCTAGCTTGCCATCGTCCCCAAGCGCCCACAAGCAAAGCAGCCACCCTATGCCCTGCAGCCTGCCCGGGGCCAGGCCTGCACCCCAGGCCGCCCCACTGCTCAGAAGTGGGGAGCGAGGGATGTTTCCTGCTTTAACGGCGAGGTTAAATGTTTCCCGGGCCTAAGCTGAGGCCACATCACTTTATAACCCTTCTTCTGGCTCCTGCATAGCTGATGCCCCTTATGCACTTTTCATGGCCTAATTCATCCACCTCCTAAAATATTTTGTAAGGCACGAGTCCCATCTGTAACGATCTACGTCCCGTTGTAAAGCCCACTGAAGCATTTGCTGCACGGGCTGCGTCTGTGGCATAAACGCAGTGGAGAGGCAGGGACAGGGCCGGGAGGGCTTGAGCGAGCCCAGCCTCTGCTTGGAAAAGGCACTGGGGGAGGGGCGGGGCGGGGTGGAGGGAGCGCCCCAGGGAGGCCAGCCTGCAGGAGTTGAGTAAGCAGCAGCAAGGACGCCTAGGGCAGCCACAGAGCACCTGCGTGTGTGTCCCTGTCATGTGGCAATGACACCACGACCAAAGATGACAACGCAGTAATGACGACAGCGGCCCCCACTCTGCTGGGACCACTACGTGCGGGGCACTGGGCTCGCACCTCGCAGGTATTACCTCGCCGGTTCCTCGCTCAGAAAGGACTGTCACCACTCCCACCTCGCAGATCAGGAGACTGAGGCTTGGAGAGGTGAGTAACGTTCTCGAGGTCCCACAGTTAGGAGACGAGAGAGAGAGGAGCTTCACACGCAAGCAGCCGGACCAAAGCGCAGGCTCCTAACCTCTGCCTCGCTCTGCACTTCTGGTGAATCCAGTTCCTCAAACTGTGTGTCCCGTGAACCTAGAAACCCTGGAGTTTCCATAAGCAGTCGGCAGGCTTTTAGGGCAGCGTTGCCAGGTTCAGTTAAACAACAACAAAAAAAGACACTGGGTTTTATGGCCAATACTGGGGACATGCTTATACTAAAATATTATTCAAGCTTAAATAAACTTGTTTATTTCAAATTCAAACTTAACCAGGCATCCTCTACTTCACCTGGAAATCCTAGTTTGGGGCCAGTCACCATGCGTCCCACCTGTGCACGGGTTTTGAGGACTCCAGCAGACTGCCCTCGGGGAACCCAGTGACATGGACACAAGGACAAGAGACAGACACGGGACAGGGTCACAGCCGGGTCCCGGTCTGCACGCTGGAGGGCCTGGGGCTGCTGAGGGTCAGAGGCTGACACGGCAACGGCTTCCCGGAGGCGTGGGGGGATCCGAGCTGACCCGGGATGGGAGGAAGAAGAGCAAGGTCAGGAAAAAGGGGGGCTGCATATCCCAGCACACCCCAGCCCCCCGCCACGCCCAGCTCCAGAGTCCTGCACTGCAGACCCCAAGCTGCCATCCAACGCCCAGAGTGACAAACCCCAGGGGAGGCCCGAGCTCAGACCGGGCCCATCCCACAGGGCACACTACCCGGAGTGGCCACCGCTGTCTGGTCTGCCAGCCCAGACACACAGCTCCCCCCGCTCACACCCTGGCCTTTGCTTCCTCTGCCCCTCTCAGCTGCACACCGCCTGCCCTCCCCTGACCCTACCTCTCCTCAAGGGTCCCGCCCCACCCACTCCTGCCCCACCTGCCCATCTCGCCCCTGCTGGGCCGCCCTTAGAACATGCCCCTTACACTGAGCACTTGCACGCTTCACTATTCATTGCGCGCCTGGCACAAAGCCTGGGACACAGTTGGCGCTCAGTAAGTGCTCGTTGCACGGATGAAGGAATTGGGGTCACTGTGTCTGGCGCCCTGCCGTCTACGAGCGGCCCCCAGCAGAGGGACAGACGGCAGCCGGAGGAGACGAAGGGAAGGCACTCGAGAGAGAGGGACGCTCATGTGTCCCATGCCCCCGGCGCCTGCCCGGGCCGGGAGTGGCACAGATTCAGTGACCGTGTCACGGGGAGGTGGACGTAAGAGAGGAGGGCAGCATGGCGGAGAGCCCGGGCTGGGGACCGCTGCGCCTCTCCAGCGTCCTGCCACAGCCCGCGCTACGGCTGGACAAGCCACGAAGACTCAGCTGCCGTTTCCTGAGCTAGAGGGTGGGACATGGCCACGCTGCCCCAGCTGCAAGCTCCACAAGCTCAGCACCTTCCCACCAGGCAGGGCAGGAAGGAGGCCGGACGAGTGGCTACCTGAGGCCTTGGCACCTTCCGCTCGCGCCGGCCCTGCCGGACGGTGACAGACGCCCCTCCACGCGCCCGGCCACGCCGCGCAGCTCACAGCTCCGTGGCCTCCCCAGCTCCGGCCTCTCGGAGCAGAGGCTGGATAAAGATGGATGTCCCCCCACCCCCACCCGCGCCAACACGGCGCCCGGCCGATCTCTGGGCGCCCGGCCGCGCTCGCCGCTCTTGCGCGGGGTTCCGCAGGCACTGACAAACGCCCCATCGCTTCTCAGGTCTTATTTATGGTTCTGTTAAACCTTCACTCTGAGATGTGCCGTTGTAGACGCGCCCCGGCTGAGCGAGATGTACGCGGTTTCCTCACGCAGGAGCCACCCGCGATGGACGGAGCCCAGACGGATTTATGGGCAGCCTCCCGGGCCGCCGACGCCTCGTCTGGGCCAGGAGGGGGTGTTCTCGGGAACGGGAGAGAGAAGATGGCGACCCCGGAAGCACCTATCCTTCCAGAGGCTTCCGCACTGGCCGCGCCTCTCTGCTCCTCTGTGAAATGAGCTCGTCAAAGGCCGCCAGAGCCTGCTCCCCGTCGGACCAGACGCGGAAGCGAGGACGCCTTCCCCTCGGGAGAGATTCCTGCCCCTCGTGGGCTCGGGGGGCTTGGAAGGGGGGCACACGCCACGGCCGAACCCAGAGATCCCGCAGGAGCCGGGAGCAGGAGGTGCGGGGTTGGGGGGGCGGCGGCCACGTTCCCAATCCACTCGGTGTTCTCAATCCCCCCTCCGAAGGGAACCCCACCCGCATCTTTTCAGGCCTCGTCAAACAAATTAGGAAATCTCTCCCTTTGAAGATCAATGGTCTGGAGACGACTTTGAACTCTTAATATCAGGCATTAGCAAGATAATGTTAGGCTTTAGAAAGAATGAAAAGAACTTACCAATTTTCTTCCAGCCAGTCCTCTCTGGACTCCTCGAGGAAGCTAATCACTGGGTACTTGCTCGATGACTCTTCTGGTCCATTCAAATCTGTCGAACTGTTCAGGGAGGGGGAGAAGGCAGAAGTCCCGTAAAGGACCAATTATCCAGCTGCTGGGACTCGCAGCTTGGCAGGAAGACGCAGTTCTGTGACCGGCCAGGACGCCAAAGAGACTGGCGTATTTGGCTCACGCTGCCGTGACACAGCGCCACGGGCCGGGTGGCTTAAACGTCAGGCGTTTGTTTCCTTATGGTTCTGGAGGCTGGAAGTCCTAGGTCAGGGTCCTGGGCCAGTTTGTTTCTGCCCAGGGCTCTTTGCCCGCTCGCAGGTGCCCTCCTCTGTCCTGTGTCCTCGTGCAGGTGGGCTGCGCGGAGCTCTGGCGCCCCTTCTCCTAAGGACGCTGCTCTACCCGATCAGGGCCCTGCCCTCGGGACCCCAGGGAACCGAAAATAAGACAGGGTCTTATATTTACTTTTCCTCAAGAGGACACCCTAGGGCTTACTTTCAGGGGATGTGCTATTTTTTTTTTTTAAGGACGGTACAACCATCTACATTTATTCAAATGTAGTTAAGTCGTCTTCTTCTGGAACATCATCATAACCCTCCAAACCCCGAATTCCATCCTGAATTTCTTGCAACCCTATTTCCTTTAGAACCATTGGTCCCAATCTCTCCTGTCGAGCACTAGAGCTCTCACGGGGCAGGTGAGAAGGGCTGCTCATCTTCTTTCCCGCTCCGCGACGACATGCACGGGTTGTGCAGATGCGCTGCGCAGCCACGCCCAGCACTAGGGCTTATTTTCAAGGTGAGGCTTGTATTGCACAAATGCTTAGAAATCCTGCTAGGGCTTACTTTATGGGTAGGTCTTATTTTCGGGGAGACACGGGTACATACATTACTTACTTATGTATTTATCGTCTGCCTTCCCCCGTTAGCACGCACACTCTCGGGGGTGATATTCATCTGCCTATTCACAGCTGGACGTCCAGCCCGCAGCGCTCCCTCAGTGAGTGTCTGCTGAATGAACGAGAGCTCAGCCAGCCCACGCACGTTCATTCAAACCAAATGCCCTGAGCATCCTCAAAGCCACAGGGCTCACCATTCCCGCCACCTCCCCAGGACTCCCCTCTGCGGAGCCTTCGCCGTAGTGCCTCGTCCCCCTGCGCACACGCCCGCATTCGGGAGCCAGGCCGCCCCACTCCACCTGCGGATCCTGCCCACCCTCCAAGGGCAAGCCCCCACCCCCCCACGGCCCCTCCGCGGAGCCTCGCACCCGACACGGGGCCTTGCCTCTGGCCCTTTCCGCCCTGCGGGCTCTGCAGCCCGTCCTCTGTCCCTGCTAACACGCTCCGCTGCTCTCAGCCTCACCCGCAGCGCCAAGCACACCTCCGCCGTCCCAGGAAAGTCTAGAAGAGAACCAACATGCGTCTGCATCCGCCCGTGAATGAAAAAGTCAAAAATAAACGCTAGTTTTGGAGAGTCGGCTAACTCGGCCCCTTGAGACAAGAGCGGCAGGTAATGACATAACTACCTTCCGCCTGCCTGGCTCACGGCCCGGCAACAGTCCCAGAAGGGACGCGCTGCCCCTCCCCCCTCCAGGTACCGCGTCTCCACCACGCGCCCGACTGCCGCTGCTCCGAGGCCCCCTGGGGCTGCTCCCCGAGGTCCCACCAAGGCTGCTCCTCCCCGCCCATGACAAGAACCCCGTAGTTTCCCGTGAGAGAGCGGTGACACAAACATGCTACGGACACAGGGCCTACATGGCAGCACACGCCGGTTCAACGTGCTTTTATCCTTGAAGGGCTCTGTCTCCATGTCTTGCTCCAGAGAAGGGACGAGCCATGCTCATGATTGACACCTACCCCTCCTGCCCTGCGACCTCGTTCTGTGGGAAAGCAGGTGACACCCACCCGTGACGCTGCAGAGTTCACGTGTCCCCAAAGGTTGGCTCATCCATGCACGTCCATGTGGACACTAACATAAAATCAACATCCGTGTTGCCACCACCCTTGACCCGGCGCCAACGCCAGGCCCCGCCCCTCGCAGGGGGCCGCGGCACGGAGGCAATGGGAGGAAGGTGAGGCCTCTGTTCCCTCGAGTTCCCCTCCTCTGCTCGTCCTCCCAGAGCCGGCCGCGTGGAAGTCATGCAAAGTCGAAGGAGAGGAATTGTGCCACACTACACGCCCTCCCACGCCCGCAGTGACCCCACGGCCCACGGCAGCCATCCAGGTTTTATTTGCTCATAAACATTAATGGGACCAAGCCTCAGGGAAAGGAGTGGGAAGAGCCAAATGCCACAGAGCTTCAGCAACACTAAAACTTGGGCTCGGAGTGGGAGGGCAATTTCGGGGCTCTGGGGAGAGGGCTCGCGGAAGCTCCCCCGCGGCGGGCCTGTCCTCGCCAGCTCCGGGAGATGGCAGGTCTGTGTGGGTTTTTAGCTCTTCGGAATTCTGTAAATGCTTCTCTTGGGGAGGAAGAAAAAACTTAAAATACGAGGCATATTAGTAACAGCCACCCTCCGCCCGAGAGCGGTGATGACCAGGGCACTCCCAGCCACCCGGGCTCCCAGGGGCAGGGGCGGGACGTCCCCGCGGAGGATGGAGAAGCCCCAGCCTCACGCTGTGCCGTATCGCTGACGACCAGAATGATTCTGGGTGAACTGGCACCACCTCTCCCAACAGCAGCCCCAGGCTCCTCTCTCCACTGCCGGGGAGGGAGCCGCAGGGGTGCAGAGGCCCGTCCTGACCCTCGGGCTCTGTATCGAGGCTTTACCTTCGAGGAAAAGAGAACGTATTTCCTCTCCCAATTTCCCCTCTCATTTGAATTCTTGACGTCCACACGGCGCTGGGTCTGCAGCGGCCCAGTTCCCCAGAGCAATCCCTCGAGCAGCCATATGCTGCGTGCTTCGGAGACGCCTCGCTAGCAAAAGCGCAGGATGCTAATCCATCACCGAGGGGGGCCTTGCTCTTTCCCTGGGAGCGGGTGAGCGCACGCCTTCGCCTGGGCTGCGTCGCCGGGGGGCAGACTCGGAGGTCACCTCTGAGTCAGGTCACACCAGGTCTGCCCGATCCAGAGACCGGGGCAGTGACAAGGCCAGGACGGAGGGTCGGCTGAGGCCTTGCAAGGGCTCATGCTTCATGTCTGAAATCCCAGGGGCCACCACCGTGTCTCTGCCCAGGGCGGACCCCGGACCCGATGGGAACAGCCAGCAGCAGTCCAGCCACGGGGCTGTCCCCAGGTGGTCAGCCCAGGAGTGTGGCTGGCCGGCGCCACGCTGGCCCTCAGGTGTGGCTGCTCCAGCTCCGGCTCCGGCAAGGACTCTGCGGGCAGGAAGCCTGGTTCTGTCCTAGAGCGCGGCGGGCCTCACCCCGGTGGGCCTGGGAGTGCAGCCCTCCCTGCCAGGATGGCTGCTGGGTGTGATTCGTCTCCCTAGGAACCAAGGCCACACCGGTGACAAGTGCGTGGACAGACCAGCTTCCAAGTGGAACTAGAGCCAGAGAGGACCTGGCCACCCACCTAGTTCCACCCGCGCGGAATCCCAAGCCCCGGCAGGGACAAGTACTTGCCTAAGGACACCCTACAAGACTCCCAATCCAGTGCTCTACCCAAGCGTCAGCCAGAACCGTGTCCTCCCAGGCTCCCGGTCAGCAGGACGACCTTGCCCAGCCGACAGGGCCCCCTCAAGGACGCCCCCTCTGAAGTGGTTCTTCCCTCCTCTAGGTCCGTCAGCTCCTCCCTCCAAGCCCCGGGGCTGCCCCTGGTGTCCGGACAAAAAGGTTTTCAAAACTGGAAGAATTTCCGTTAATATTTCATCACCACATGCAAAACGAAGCAGCCGGAGCAGCCCGGGGGGCCGGCGCACTTGCAGGGGAATCAGGATCCGACAGATGGAGAGTTTCTGCCCACGGCCCGTCCTCCCCGAGCTCCCTCGCCCAGGTGGGTTGCGTTCGGCCGTGAAGGTGGACGCACAGATGGGCCCGGGAAGCAACCGGTCTGCACACTCGGGCCAGCGATGGGGCTCGCCGAGTGGTGCCAAGCAAACAAACGCTGCCCCTCTGAGCTCCCAGCAGGTGAGCCGCTCCGCCCTCCCAGACGCCCACCTGTCTGCAAACCCACGCTGGGCACAGGGCTCTGGGGCGGGCAGAGACCCCATTGGGGCTCGGAGATGCTGGCGCCCACGGCTGGGAGGCACGAAGTCTCCCCTCCTGCCCCGGCCCCAGCAGGGAGCGGCCAAGAGCTTCCCAATAACTCTCACTGATCTCATCTCTGCCGGGGACGCCCCCCCTGGACAAGCTGGCCCAGCTGCCCTCACCTGGACAGCCACAGAACCTCCCCTCTTCCCACTGCCCCTCAACTGGCCTTTCCCTCTTCCCACCAAAAACTGTATTTCCCTTTCTCAAAACAACTACTTGGTAGCACTTTCTTGAGGTGCTTTTAGTGGGTTTTGGAATATCCTAGAGCTGCAAATGCTGGCTGTCGGATTCACCGAAACACCTCACCTCCCCAGAAATTCCCGCTAAAATGAGTTTCCTTCTTCTGCCGCAAACCCCTAATTCCATCCTGAATTTCTTGCAACCCTATTTCCTTTAGAACCATTGGCCCCCATCTCCCATGTTGAGCCATAGAGCTCTCGTGGGGCAGATGAGAAGGGTTTTGGAACAGCGGGCCTTTTCGCCAGCACTTATGAGACGTTGTGGAAGGCACTTTTAAAAGGCTGTCACGGCAGCCTGCTCAGCTCTTTCTCCACTCCCCAGGGACGGCCTGGTGGTGGCAGGGGGCGGGCACAGGACGGACGCGGGCAGGTGGGGGGCGGCCTTCGTCCATCACGTGGCGACAGGCCCGGCGCCCAGGTGGACCGAGCGCGCACACCTGCAGCCCAGGCACCGCTGGCGTGATTCGTCACAAGCAGGTCATGGACGTCACACTGTCGGGTCCAGCAGTTTGCTGGCTGCTCCTCTCCCCGACCCCCAGATGTTTCCGTTCCTCGGGCCCCAGGCCTGGTCCGTCCCAACCCCACAGGCAGACGCCCGTTGCCATGACGTCACTGGCCATCTGTGTGCCACGAACTTCCATGCCCGTGCCTCCTGCCCTGACCCAGAGACCCATCTGCTGCCCAGCGTCTCCTCAGACTCAAAGTGTCCAAACAGAACAGGCATGTCCGTGTTTATTTCCCCCCAGTCGGCGTCTTCCAGGCCTTCTGCAGCTCAGCGAGCGGCCCTGCCACCCGCCCGGGCTGCGAGCCTCGCCGTCAGCCTGATGCCTCTCCTCGTCCCCACTCCAAGCCCCGGCTGACTGCGTCCCGGAGTCCGGCCGGCTTTGCCTCCAGACTGTCCTCCAAACCTCCGTCACTTCCTGCCACCTGCGCTGGTGCCGCCTCGTGGGAGCACCTTCGTCTCCCACCTGCAGGACAGCCAGCCCCTCCTCTGCACCCACGGCGGCGGGGGATGATGTCGCCCACAGCTGCCATCGTCACAGTGCCGTGACAAGAGGGTCGGCCCCAGGTGCAGTCGGGTGACCCCCGCCCCCCCAACCGGTGGCCTGGGGGCTGGAGGGAGTGAGAGGCGGCACGGGGGACCCACACAGCACCTATTCCCCTGTGCTCCCTGCTAGGGGCTCTCGTGGGGTGCAGCCAAGTCTCCCCTCCCTGGCGAGCCAGCGTGGCAGGTGCAGGTCCTCAGACATCGCCCCTCTAGGCAGCTGCTCCACGCCCAGAGCCCAACCCCGTTCCCAGCCCTCTGCCTCACCAAAATCCCAAATCCAGCCCACCTTCCAGCCTTCGACTTAACCGCCCATGTCTCCAGGAAGCCTCGTGCCCCCTGGACAGGTCAGTCCTGAGCTGCCCGTCCCCTGGGCTTTTCCCTGGGAGCACGCGGCCCATGGGCAAGTCACATGCTGACCACGGGTGACATCTCTGTGCTGAACACCTGGCTTCCCTGCTGGCCTTTATGCCTCTGCAGAACTTGAAGACCTCTGGGTTTGCTTTGTTGGAAGCTAATCCCCAAGGCTGGGCACAGAGTAGTTTCTCATACATGTATAGACGTATAATTCTGCAATTCCTGAGGAGGAGGTTGCCGGAGCCAAGGAATCACAGGAGGAGGAGGGGGAGTGCCTGGATCGCTCCTGGGTAAACTGCACCTCAACGTGAAACCCACGCCGCTACGGCTACCTAGCCTCTGGCAATACCCAGGGAGAAGGCAAAGGTGGTATTTTCTTAAAGTTGGTGGCAAATGCAACATAACCGAGGGACGTGAGAACCTCTGTAATGCTCCGGGGAGGGGTCCAGCCGCTCCCAGCCCCAGGCGCCTGCTGGGCACGGGTCAGCCGGGGAGGGGCCTGGCTGCTCCCGCCTGCACACTCATGAGGCAGTGCCGGCCAAGCTGAGGCCCCACGTGCATCTCTTCTCTGCCGAGAGAGTCATCATCCTCCCAG
Source organism: Mirza zaza (assembly GCA_008750895.1). Lineage (NCBI taxonomy): Eukaryota > Metazoa > Chordata > Mammalia > Primates > Cheirogaleidae > Mirza > Mirza zaza. The sequence goes on from VSMD01097397.1 coordinate 48,696, forward strand.
TCCAAGCCTCTTCCTGCTCTGCCTAGTTCTGAAAATCGGGCGCTGTGTCTGCAACTTTTGTTCCTTGGGGGAGCCACGCCCCCTGCTCTCCCTGTGGTCGTGAGGGGCTTCAACCACAGTCCCCGCCACCCAGCCCTGGCCAGAGGCGAGCGGCGTACCAAGCTGAAACGGCTATAGTGCCACATCTCCCCAGACTCAGTAACTGGGGAGGGACACGCCCAGCAAGGTCAGTGGTTCCCAGGCGCAAACACCCACATGCAGGAGAAACACCCTTTCTGCTGACCTGCCGAGCTAAACCCAGAGGAGCCCCTGGTAGAATCTTCTCTGACCGTGTGAAGGAAGCCCACCTGCAGTGGGGAGAATTAGACTCATGTGTGAATAAATGGAGAGACAAGAGCCAAGAGGAAGAGAACGTGAGAGGCAAGAGCATCATTTGTGTGCTGGATCCCGCCTTGCCTGAAGGTGGGCTCCACCCAATCTCTCAGCTGTGTGAGTCCATGAACACCCATCTCTGCTTGAGTGAGTTTGCAATCAAGCATCCAGATGAACAGAGCTTTCCCCCTCAGAAACTCCCAGATGACCCCTGTGTCTGGGAACAGACGTGCCCCTCCAACCCCAGGCCAAGTGTCTAAGACTATACAGCCTGCGAGCAAGCCCTGGCCAAGCCACGGTAGGAGGAAGAGGAGAAATCCCAGCTGAGCCCACCTCTGTCTCCCGCCCAGCACCTGGGGATACACCTCCACTTCCACGTCTCTTGTTTCCCCACTGTGGACCTGGGGAGCTTTGAATATAAGAGCCACCATTTCCATTCCCCAGCCCCTCTTTCCTCCTAAATGGGAATAAATTCTCTGGAAAGCCACCACTCAGCCGCCACAGGGACAGAGACATGGTCTCTCTGGGCGGAGTGGGGCTGCCCCTCCGAGCAGAGCTTCCACCCTTCTTCATTCCTCCGGTACCGTGTGTTCACTCCCTACCTTGTGTCAGTTCTGTGCTAAGAGTCAAGGCCACGAAGACCCTCGTGCCAAACTGTCCACGGTCTACCTGGTCTCACTGGGCCTCTCTTTACACTCTTGCATCACAGGAGAATCCCAGAGTCCCTATCAGCAGGGCTCCCGTTAGAAACCGGCAATGGGAGGCACTCGAGTAAGATCTAGAAGGCAGAAGAGAAGGGGAAGCCCTGATTTTGAGGTGGAAGCTGTGAACAGACAAAGCTGAGGTTTTGCCAATAGCTTCCAGGTTTCCTCTGAGAAATGCAGTTGACCTCATTAGCTATAGCTTCCCATGAAATTCCTATCTTTCCAAAATTTCCTGAATGTGGCCTTTCTGACCTTTGCTTCCCCACCCGCATCTCCCGCAATTGGGTAAGCCTTTCAATCCCTGTATTCAATCCCTTTCTGCTCAAAATGCCTAGAATGGTTCCTGTTTTCTGTTCTCTAAAGCACAGAAAACAGAATATCCTGAATAAAGACAGCCGGACCAAGGCCTCTCCACGGCTACCCAGATGAAAAGTTGGGTCTATCCCGGCACTTTGGGGTAAAGCCTTGCCCAGTCATGTTGTCCTCAGGGCCTGCCAGGACAGTATGCTGGTGATACAGTGTAGTGCCCACACCATGGCGAATCAGCTGGCATTGACAGTATGGCCAACCCCGGGTCACGCCAGACAAAGACAAGTGAACTCAGACCAGTGGGTGTAATTGTGGCTGAAAACACACACACAGCAACACCATATCTCTGACCCTTAAACACTGAAAGGGCAAAATAGAATGGCCCATGAAACAGTCCAACTGTTTATTAATTGATTGTCCAGCTGATATGCAGAAAGGGACACAGGGGACTCCTTTGTGCCAGACATGGTCACCCACCGTCACCTGGGCAGAGCCCTCCCAGGCTGGGGTTCTCAACTCTCTTCCTGGCTCTCAGAGCTGGTCATGGCGGGACCCTCTTCCCAGCCCTTCCAAAAGTCTCTCTCCCGATACCGCCTCTCTCTCAGCCCCAGCCCCACTGCCTCGTTGGTTTCTTCCTTCCTTCTGCTCACCCCTCCCAGAATCCCACTCTCGCCCCCCACCCCTGTCTGCAGACTCGGCTCTCCTTTGTCCACTTCACCCACCTCCCCGCACTTCCGGGCCCATTTCCCCATCCGGCTTGAGAGCCGGACCCTGGGCAGGGGAGGAAGGAGAGCTCGGTCTCCCCACCAGACAACCGGGCTCCTCCTCTGCCAGGAAGCCCACCCGGGCACAAGCCTGTGTGCTATCTGCTGTTTCTTGGAGAGAGCCTCTGCCTCCATCCTCCCCTTGAGCTGCACCATCCAAGAGTCCCCCGAGCTGTCCCAGCTTGACGTGCGCCCCACCAGGAAGGTGCGTGCCACGCTCCAGCCGAGCGGTGGGGAGGAAGGAAGGAAAAACTCACCCTACCGCACGAGCACATGGAGAGAAGCACGTGCCTCTGATACAACACTCGAAGGGTGATGGGGTCGTTTTTTAAGATTCCCTGTTGTTATATGATCTTTTCAATCAAAAGAAAATAAACAAATAGCTCACTAGATCACTCAGGTCTTCCCGAGGGTTGGCGTCAGAGTGCCGACATCAGCTCGTACAGCGCCGCAGAAGCACTTGGCCATTCTCTCCTCTCCCAGACGGCTGTCCCACCTCCAGGACGGCCCCTGCCCTCTCTCTGCTCAGTTGTCCCGACACACCGAGGCTTCCATGGTGCTGTCATTTGAGCACCATCCTGAGTTTGGACCAGGTGGAGACTGTGGGTACAGCCCCCTGCAGTCCCCACTTCCCCACCACACTTCCCAGCTCAAGGTGGCTGCCCTGGGTCTCGCCGTCACCACCTCCACGTGGCAGAAGGTGGGAACTGAGCTAGCGTCACCGTCGGGGCCGGGGCCCTGACCCCCAACCCGCCCCCAGGTGGAAGGGCCCTCCCGGGTCACCGATTTGCTTACGTCCCCGTGTGTGTGGTCTACAGCCTGATGGAATCTGCCGCAATCACCCCAGCCGACACTGCTAACTTCTCTTTTATCTTCTGTTCTGAAAACCTGTCAAACTCATCATCTCTGGCCCACAAAACAAATTTATTTTTTGAGTCATGTAGGGAAAAATTGAAGCTGAAATGCTGTGAGGGTAGAGAGGCTTTTATACTGGTGTCAGGCGTTTGTGAAACTAATGGAGCTATTCTTTGACAACATGATCTGTGTGTGGCTGATTCGGCGGCAGGGTGGACAACATCCTCTATTGACCAGGGAGAACAGGAGGCACATCCGGGAAGGCAGGGAGTCGGCCCACCGCGGGCAATTCGCTGCCACTATTCATCCTGCAGATAGGCACTCAATTATGGAGGCGCTTATAGGTAAATTTCCATTCATCCTTTCATCACCCTGCAAATGAAATCGTCATTTCTGGAATAGCTTGAAGAAGAGATGCGTGTCAGTAAACAAAAGGGCAGGCCTTCTTATCACAGCGTATTCTGTCCTGATTATTTGTTCTCGGGGCCCACAGAAAGCTCTGCCGCCACTCACAGGTTTGGCCCCTTCTCTCCAACTGTAGTCTGATTGATGCAGCCAGACTGGTCGCTGATGACCAGGAGCAAACAAGAGTCAACCTTTCCTGAGCTCCGTGTTCTGGGGCCTTGGCCCAGAGCTAAGGCCAGATGAAGAATGGGGCCCTGCCCCTAAGCCACTCCTGGGTGTGGCCGGGCGGCTACACCGGGAGGATTCGCTTCCCGCACCAGCGATGCTGCCCCCTGACTGGGGAGTCAAAGCGGGACAGTGCTTGTTTCCCAGGAGGCCTTGCAGCAACCTGGCTGGGGTGCCCTGCTGTGCACACCTGGGAAGCCAAGTGTTCCAGCAAGCGCACAGCAAGTGTTAACAGTGACTGACCGGGGAAAGAACCGAGCGGCACACAGAGGGGCGGAGAATCAGCCTTTATTCCACCGGTGGGCTCAGAGGGGCATGCCACCAAATTCTGAGCCCCGCTTCCTTGTTCTCCTCCAGTTTTATACACCTCTTGGGGTTACACACAACCAATCAACTATGAACATGAGGAGTTATCCAATCAGCAGTGGGATTCAAAAAGCATCCAATCAGCAACAAGCTTTACATATCCAATCAGCAACAAGCTTTGCATCCAATCAGCAACAAGCTTTGCATATCAGCAGTGAGTTCAGCCACAGGGCCCTGGTGTGGGTTTTTCCCTGTCAAAGCACCCCAGATGACCCTCCGGGCAGATGTCCCCTGGGGGACCCCAGGCCTTGCAAAGCCCGCCTGTCTATCGGGGACCCAGGCTGACACCCGCACCACACTGGCAGACAGGCCTTCTAGGGTGCTCAGGGCGACGTCTCAGGTGTGGGCGTCACCACACCCACCCTCCACGAAACTGCCTGAGTGCCGTGGCCGTCCTCGAGGACCCTGCCCACCTCCCCACGGTGGCCGTGCTCCTGTGAGACAGCCTCTTCGCAGCACACGGGGAGGAGGCTGGAAGAGAACACGCACCCCCACCCCTGCTCCCCCGACAGCCGGTGGGGACTAATATTCGCTTTCTGTAACTAACAGTTGCGGCGCCTTGCGGGGAAGCTGCTTCAAAACACCAGCGCGACCCTCCCGTGCGCCCCGCCTGCCCCGCTCTGCGTGGGGATCGCATTTCAACAGGTAGGATCCTGCTTCGGGGAGTTTGCTCTTAAAACACTCTTTCGTGGCTGGCTTCCACGGAGCCGCGGGGCTGCCTCCCACTTGGTGTGGAGGTCACAGGGCGAGATCACAGAGGATGTTCCACAAGCAGATGTTTACCCGCTCGGGGAGGCCCGAATGCAAGGACGCCGGACGGACGTGCCCCTGCTCTCTCTCCCCGGGACTCTGCTCTCCCAGCCGGCTGATTTGGGCTCTGACAGACGAGCAGGGAGGACGCTCTGTGACTGGCGAGAGCTGCAGACAGGCGCGTGGGCTGCGGACGCCAGACGCCCTCGGTAAACAGGGCAGGGGACGGAGAGCCAGGGGGCCGCCTCTCGCAGCTGCAGTGGACGGAGGGTCGAGTCCTCTCACTGCAGAATCCAAACGGAGCTAAGAGGGACCAAGTGGCACTCAGAGACAGTGTCTGCTCACCACTGCCGAGCCCATCCCAGCCCTGGATGGTGGAGCTGGCGTCTCCTCGCCGTGCCAGGGACCGCGCCTTCCAGAACCTTCTTGATCTCCGCTCTGAATCCTCCCCACGCCCGGATGTCCCACGCTCAGCCCCCCAGGCACTCAGACGCCCCTTCCTGCCACCCCAGATGTTTCCTATCTCGTCTATGTCTCTCCCCCCGCCAGGCACCAGGAGCTCCCTGGAAAAAAGAGGGGTTTGGCTGCACAGCCTCAAATACACCGGTGGAGGGCTGCACAATGAGCTTCAAGTTTCTAAGGCATAAAATATGAAACCCTCAACTGAAGCTTTATCTTTTAACATAGTCAAATTATTTGATTTTCCCCCAGGTTTTAAACTGCTGTAAACGTTGTCACTGCATTTGGAGTTTAGAAGGCAGCACATTCCAACAGAACATAACTTGCGGCTTTTCTGAGCAGCCTCGGCACTGAGAGTGCATGGAGCCCACGAAGGGGGCCAGCCTTGGGGAGAAGGGACAGAGTGGGGACGGGGGGGGGGGTGCGTCCCCAGGACAGAGCAGGCTGAAAGGAACAAAGTCATGTCACTCAATCTGGGGCACAGCTGGTGAAGCTCAGTCTCCTGTCCGGACGGTCCAAGCCAATTAACTGCGACCAGACATGACTCTCGTCATCTTGTCCTCAAACCCACCCGAGCTTGAGGGCTGGGAACCGGGAGAACACCTGCAGCTGGAAGTCCAGATGTTCGGGGACTGCAGTGTGAACTTCGCAGCATTAAACATAAAATCAAAAAATTAAAGAGAAAAGTTAAGCGCGCCAGCTTGGCTCGCATCCTTCAGGATGACTTTGAAAGCCCGGCGGTAGGACCGAGCCTTCTGGAGCTTTCTCCCTCACGCCTGCCCCAGGGTCAGGGAAAGAGGACGCCCAGGAACAAGCCAGCCGGGACTCGCCCGGCCGCCCCTCCACCCTGCCACGCTGAAGAACACGGAGCCCATGTGACAACCCACGCACCACATGGGGCCAACGTGCCCTCCACTCGCTCTTCTCCCCCCACGCACACGGACAAAGCCCGACGGAACCGGGAAATGAGCACAGGAAAAGGAATTCAGTGACCCCACCAGGACTGGTTGGTAGGACGCACAGTAACTAGCAGCTCAATCTGCTCACGACAAGGGTGGTTTTTTGGAGCAGGTCATGTGGGCCGAAGTAGGAGGGCCACATGCGAGAAGAACCATTTCCTGGTAGCAGGTGAGCTACCTAGACGGGCACCATGGGCACTGGTGACGGTGGGGAGGGACAGGGGACTGCGGAGTGTGTCTCGCTGCCCCCAGGCACTCAGACCGGTGTGTTCCGGCAGCCCCACCCGGGCCTGCACCCCACTTTCGGCAGAACTGGTCTCAACAAACAAGAGCTGGGGTTTCAAATGCTCAGAGAAATGACGTCTGCCTCTAAGTCAGAAAAGCACCGGAAACAAGAACACCGCGTAGAGATAAGTCCCAGACTGCCACACGGCCAGCTGAGGCCAGCTCACGGCACAGCACGGGGGGAGCCGGGGGGGGGGGGGCCAGCCCAGGCTGAAGACTCCCCAAGGCTGCAAGTGTGGGGCTCACAGCAGTGTCCCGGGTCCAGCAGGGGCTGCCCGGCAGGAGTGAACAGAAAGGTGACTCGCTCCTCTGTGCGAGGGCCCCAGCCTGTCCCGTCGTGCTTCCCTTGCACAGCCCCACGAAACCTCCACTCGAGGCCAGGGCCTTGGCCAGGCCCCGACGCACGGCTGGATTTGAGAAACATCTGGAATAAGCCGTGTGGCTCACATACATGTGTGTGGCAAGAGAGGAGACAAATCAGAGCAAAATTTAAGAACACATAAACACTTGGGCATAGTGTCACTAAACTCTAGTTATTCCTCAGCCTTGGGGTTCCTGGTTCCGTTTTCCAGACAATTTTAAACTCGCTTTCTCGTGGTAGCGATTTGCTCCAGAATAACACTGATGAGCGGCCAATGTCTGCTGTCTGCACGGCTGCGTTGTTTGCTGCTTTGACTCCGCCTTCCACTGTCTGGGCCTTCTCTGACCTGTACTGTTATTATTATTATTTTTTTGCGGGGGAGGGGAAGTGTAACTTCCTGTTCCTCTTAATTGTGCGAACGGTCTTCTCTCCAGAGCATCAAAAGAAAGGAAAGAGAGGAGGAAGTCTGTGGCCGCCCCTGTGGTTTTCATCCTCCTGTTTCCAATCCGACATGTCCCCTGGGGCCAGACGGTGTCACCGTCCTCCGTGTGGTGTGCCAGGGGCGCCGGCAGGGGGTGAAGATTATCCATCAACGCCCGCCGCCCCCACCCAGGGGCTCCCGCCCAGCCCAGCCTCCAAAACAGGAGCGTGTCCGTCACTCAGAACAGCGGAAGACTTTTGCTTCTGAAAACGAAACAAGGCTTCCCGACAATCTCCAGCTGGAGGCTGCACGTCTCGTCTGTCCTCCCTCCCCGCCTCGTCCTCCCTCCCTGCCTCGTCCTCCCCAGCCCAGCCTTGTGCTGAGACCCAGCTGGCCCTCAGGGAACACCTGCGGGATTCAATTTGGTTGAATTTCTCACTCTGTCCACGCTGGGTCCACCCGGAGAGCGGAGCACGAGTGTTGAGTTTTGTATTCTCACTTCCGCGGGCTGTCCTTATCCTTGTGGGTGACACTCCCGGTTTCCTAGCCCCTGGCGCACAGTGTTGAGTCAGGGACAATGAGCTTGTCGAAGGAGCTGGGGACGGCCATTGCTAACGAGAAGGCACGCGGCTGCCGCATACTCTACCATTTCCAGATAAACATCCTGTTGCTTTGGAACGGCGCCGCTCTCGCCCTGTGCAACTGGTTTATAGGCTCATTAATTCCACTATTAGAAACAGGTTCCCAGTAAAGTCAGGTAATAAACTGTGATAGTCTCTTGGTGGACCAGAAGCCTGGAAGTACAGGAGCCTCATAATAGCAGAGCCTCGAGGGGGACACTGCTGCTTCTGGTCCCCAGCAGGGGCGGGCCGGTGCCCGCCGTTCACACCCACAGGGAATTCACGGTGCAGGAGAAATGTGGGGGGAAATAAGGAAAATCACCACAGGCTTTGTGCTTTCATCTGAATGCAGGAAAACCTGTGTTGTGCAAAGAGATCCAACACATGCCAGGAGCCGCCGGGGCTGGCAGCTCACCGTCTGGCCACACAGGGGCTCTGGGCCCGGGAGGCAGCCTCATCACAGAGCCCGGTGTCTGGAGGCCCGAGGCTCGCTGCTTGGGGTCACATTTCCTCAACACCCCGAACTCCGCCAGCTCTGCACACGGAGCCGGCTCCGGGAGCCGGGAGCGGCTGCGGCACTGGGGACCTTAACGAGGCTAATTCCTCTGAAACCTCCATTAACTTTACTGCTTCTCTGCGAGCGCTGCTCTGTAAATAACGATCTCCCGCCACGGAAACACACCGCCGGAATCTCCCCGCAGACGTAAAATTAAACCCGGCTCCGCGGCCTGCTCACGGAGCGCGCCGGGATGGCCGTGTCATCTCCCAAACCACGGAGGCTGCACACATTCCCCGCCGGTTTCAGGGGAGGCTCGAGTGGAGTCTGCCCTGAGGACAGCCCTGTGCACCCCGGCACCTTCCCGCTCCGCACGCCGAACCCCGTCTCTCTGCAGACTCCTTTCCTAGGAGTCGCCCCGCCGCTGTGAGCACAGGAGAACCTCGCTCATCTCAGAAAAGGACTCGGCTTGAAGTCCCCCCGCCCGACCCTCCCCCCAACACTCCCCAAGGAATGATGTGTTTGAGGACAGAACGCACATAACACGCAATGTCAGGGAGCATCAACAGGATTTCCAGAGCCAAGCGGATCTCTGCCAGGCCCTGTGCCCACACGCCCACCCCACGCACCGCGGCGAACGCCTTCCCAGCCTCGATCGTAACCCACCGTCGCCCCGGAGAGAGAACGCAGAGGGTTCAGCCAAAACAAGCACCAGCGAGAACAAGAGAGTGAAAGCAACTTCGCTTGGAAAGCAAACAGCCACACGCTCTATCTGCCCGCAACGGGGCAGGGACAGGGACGGCTCTTGGGCGCAGGCCCGTGGGAGGGAGCCTTCCCTCTCGGCAGGTCTTAGACCACAGGTCCCGATGGCCCTGGGAGCTCCCGGCTTCTCCCCTCTGCTCAGAGAAGCATGGAGGCGTCATTGCCGCGGGCACGGGACCGCTCAGGCCTTCTAGAACACACGCCAGGCTCTTCCCCCTCTGCGGAATGATACTCAGCCCGAGGGCCTCCTTGAGCCGCAGGCTGGCATCTAAGTGTCTCTCTGTGTGCCTGCCACCTGCTGAACTCGTGGCACTGTTGGCATCACGGACGGGCTCAGGCGACAGGAAAGACGCACAAACATCCGCAGGTGGAGACGAAACCGGGCTGCCCACACGCCGTTCCGGTCGAGGCCTCCTGTTTCCAGCTTCAAATTTCCAACTCTCCTTTTACAAGTGAAAAGTCTGTTTTTTAAGAAAATATAAGCCTCTCACTGGGGACACAATATAAACCGCCCCCGGCCAGCACCTCTCTATTAATCGAATGACAGCGTGACGGCCGCCTTCCCTCCCCGCCCCTGGAGAGGTGACTGCGCAGAGTCCTGGCAGCAGCCCGGCTGGGCGTACGCTCCAGCCCGCCTCTCAGGGTCCGCAGTGGGACCCACAGGCACAGGGACCTGCTCAAGGTCGCTCAAGGTCACACGACCACATGGAATGGCGGACGCGAGACTCAAACTGGGGGATCCGTGCTCCAGATCCTCTTCTCGGCGCAGCACGGCTCCCGCCCTGTGGCGCCTGGCGTCTGGGGGGGCCTGCAGGGTCCCCTCCCACCGACACCCCCTTCCCCAGACGCTCCTCCCCACGGAGCTGCGCGGCCCACCGGGCCGGGCGGCAGGGAAAGTCCGGCTGTCACCCTGCATTTCTCTCTGCTTGTCTCCACTTCCTTCGTGACCTCGGTTTCTCCAAGACGTGCCTTTCGATTAGATCCCAGAAGGAACTTCAAGGCAAATTCCCCCGTGTGTGAAGTTTATGGGACTTGTCACCGTGTATGCTGTCATACACGCCATCGGCTGCCGGGAGCACTCCTCCTGGGCACGGGATCGGTCTTCTTCGCTTCGGGCCAGACGCACCGTTGAATCGAGAGGCTGCCTGGCTCCCCCTCACCTCGTACCCCACCCCGCTGGATGAACGCTTTTGTCCGTGGGGAGCATGTAAACAGGCTTGCAGTTGCGTCCGTGATTCATACGTTGCCCGGCAACCGTGACGGAGCTCCAGGCTCTACGACACCCCACCAAAGCCGAGCCCCGGGCAGCTCCAGCTCTCGTGAGTGCTGGTGTTTAGTCTTCACGGTTCACGTCCTCTCCACGCAACAGGAGAGCGTCTGCCGACCCACCAAGTGACGTTCGCGGCCAGCCCTGAGCTCGGGACCGAGGAGGAACCAAGACATACGATCTCTCACACCCTCTCCCTGGGGACTTCTAGACTTGTCGGAGGAAAGAAAAAGACATACTAAACTGTTAGAGAACAATGTCATGCAGGTTATAAATACATAGTGTGTTCTAACAAATAGGGTGCTGTTTCCAGACATGGGCAGTAATCGGGGATGCTTAAGATTTCCAAGAAAGTTATAAGAGATGCCATTGATTTTTTTCCCTGAAAACGTGTGTCAACGCATCTCTTTAAATGTTTAATACAAATTGTGTTATGGACTGTTTTCGAACTTTGGAAAGTTCACGAGGAGGTTGGGAAAGAGAAATTATTAGATTGTGAAAACGCTGATTAAAAGAAGACGTCCCTATCTCTAGAGAAAATAACTTCCTTCTGATTAGTAGCAGAGTTTCTTGAGGGATTCATGCTGCCATCCTGCCTTCCGCGGAAGGCTGTAATCTCATTCCCGTCTGGTTCTTACCAAGCCTGAGCTAGAGACAGACACTCCCCGGGACACACGGACATCGAGGATAAGCAGATCGAGGGCAAGCTGAGCAGCGCCAGCAGGATGAGAAAGAAGACCACGCTTAAAAGCTGCAACAAAGGCCAGGCGCAGTGGCTCACGCCTGTAATCCTAGCACTCTGGGAGGCTGAGGCGGGCAGATTGCTCGAGGGCAGGAGTTCGAAACCAGCCTGAGCAAGAGCGAGACCCCGTCTCTACTAAAAAATAGAAAGAAATTAATTGGACAACTAAAAATACATAGAAAAAATTAGCCGGGCATGGTGGCGCATGCCTGTAGTCCCAGCTACTCGGGAGGCTGAGGCAGGAGGATTACTTGAGCCCAGGAGTTGGAGGTTGCTGTGAGCTAGGCTGACGCCACAGCACTCTAGCCCGGGCAACAGAGTGACACTCTGTCTCAAAAAAATAAATTAAATTAAAATTAAAAAAAAAAAAACAATTATACACTGTTGGTGGGAATGTAAATTAGTACAATCTCTATGAGAGATCATTGTGGATATTTCTCAAAGAATTAAAAGTAGATCTACCATTCAATCCTGCAATCCCACAACTGCCTTTCTGCCCTGAGGAAAAGAAATCATTTTATCAAAAAGATACCTGCATTTGTATGTTTATCACAGCACCACTCACAATCGCAAACATATGGAATCAACCTAAGTGCCCATCCACTGATGAGTGGATAAAGAAAGCCTGGTGTGTATGTATACATGCACTACCGAATACTACTTAGGGATAAGAAAGAATGTCTTTTGTACCGTCTTGGACAGAGCTGGAGGCCGTTACCCTAAGTGAAGCAACTCAGGAACAGAAAAATGAATGCCGCGTGTTCCCACTTACGAGTAGGAGCTGAACTGGCTGCGCAAGGCCCCGGAGTGCTGAACGGACACTGGAGACTCTCGGGGGGAGGGGCAAGAGCAGGTGAGGGACGGGCAGCTGCCCGTGGGGCACGATGCACACTGCTCGGGTAACAGGGACACCAGAAGCCTAGACTCCACCACTATACTATACGTACATGCAACGGAATTCAACTTGCACCCCTGAAATCTATTAGAATAAGAAAAATCTCTTTTAAAAAGGCGTTTTTGAGACAATCATGGAAATTCAGACTGAAGATAAGACAATATTCAGGAATGACTGATCCTAGGTAAGATGAAAATGGTAAGGTTATATAAGAAAATGTCCTTATTCTTTTAGAGATTCACACTGAAGTATGAATAAAACATTCTTAACATATTTTAGATAGAAAGAGAACCAATCAGAAAGTAACAGGGAGGGAGGGAAGGAAAACAGAAAGTGGAACAAACTTGTCATAATTATGGTCTCCTCCTGGGGAGTATGCAGGGTTCACAGCTCTTTATACAAGTTTTTTCTCTCTACTTTTGTTTACGGTTAGCATTTCCGTAATGAAGGACGCTAAAAAGCTCCCAGAGTCACCGGGAAGGCCAGAGACCCAGCCCTGGAGGTACGCGACCAGGAACAGATCTCCACAGCTGCACCGAAACTGGTCCCAAGGAGCCACCAAGGATGCCACGGCACCAGGGGCAGACGCCTCAGCTGGAGCTGCCACCAACACCCGCTGTGAGGCACCAGTGGGGACCCTGCCCACCGTCACAGCTGCCACCCTTGCCAGACTGGAGTCCAGAGGGTCTGTCCCTGCACCCTAGTTGCAAGGGAAAGCTAGCAAGCAAGTCTCTGGCATTTTTAACTGTATACGGTAAGAAACAGGCTCTACTCCAGAAGGTGGAAACTCCCTAAGAATAAGAAGGTTCAGACACTGGAAAGCCTAAAAAAAATGACAATATAACATGTATATGCATGGAAACACATAAATGAATGACATCACGTACCCTTACCTGCGGCCCAATTCTTGGTACCAACGGGAAGGACCCACCTGCTTTTAGAACCCCTGGTCCTAATCCAGCCACCAATCCCTACCTACCGGAAGTTACCCAGATGGGAAGCATGGAGCCAGGGAAGGCAATGCCTTATAATGCGGACTTAGAAACTCAGACTTAGCTGGAGAGGCCTCCTGCAAATGAGCCATTAAGGACAGGAGAAACTTGAGCTAAACTTCATAGAAGGGAGAACAAAGATGATGAGCTCACACCTGTGATCCTAGCATTTTGGGAGGCCGAGGTGGGAGGATCGTTTGAGGCCGGGGGTTTAAGACCAGCCTGGGCAACATAGCAAGACCATATCTCTACAAAAAATAGAGAAATTAGCCAGGTGTGGTAGTGTGCACCTATAGTCCCAGCTCTGGGGACTGAGACGGGCGGACCGCTTGAGCCCAGGATTTTAACACCACGGGGAGCTACGATCATGCCATTGTACTCTTGCCTGGGCAACAAAGAAAGACCCTGTCTCAAAAATAAACAAACAAATAAAAATAACATAGAAAAAGAAAGAAAAGTAGAAGGGAACAAGTAAAAGGATGCAACTCTAGTAGCCAAACGTCCTGGTTTCCTGGAACCATCCTATTTATGCCCATTATCCCACTATTATCAATAGGGTCCTTTTTCAGGATCAAAACACTCCTGGTTAGGAAGACAAATAATATGCGCCTCCCCCGAAACAGCGGGAGCAAGAGTCTGGGGGACGGAACGAGCTGCGTGTGTGCAGGGAGAGGGCGCAGGAGGGGCCCGGCCCAGCTGCAGAGCCGAGTACACACGGGGAAAGGGCACGGTGTGCGGAGGGATCGCAGGGCTGGGCCAAACGGGGTCCGGAAGCCAGAGCGAGGAGCCCCTACTTCAACCTCCGGACAGTAGGGAGTCACTGAGGATTCTTGAGCAGGGTAGTGACAGACCCAGACGACACGCTCAGCACGAAGGAGGACTGGGATACTGGAGGCAAGGAGACCGTTTGGAAACTCACGGCGGTGCAGGAAGGAGGACCGACCGCAACAGGCCAGGGTATCAGGTGCCAAGTGTCGCAAAGGAGCCTGAAGCAGGGAGACAGTGAGGAGGGAAGAGTGAAGGCAAGTGACATAGAGGTCACACTCTAAATCAAACCTGCGGCACCGCTTGGGTGACAGAGATGCCTTTTCCTCTAAGTCTTTGCTCTGCAAGAAGAAAGAGAAACGCTGACGTGGCAAAATGCTGAGAATTATGTCTTTGATGTATGGACACCCGCGCCCCCCCTGCACCCTCATAAACAGAGGTCACCGCAGCTCTGCCCGACGTGGCCACGGTGCACGTCTGCAGTAACAGGAGGTCTCGGAAGGTAGATTTCCTCTTCCGGCGGTGGGGCCATTTCCATTTGGAGGGGCTTGGAGGTGCTCCTGATTAATTGTTAACTTCGCCTTTTGAGACCTCGATTTACATGCAGCATTGACCGGTGTCTACAAATAGCCCGTGCGGAGGAAGGAAGAGGTCCTTAGGAAATGAGTGTAGTGGTTTCAACTCATTACTAGAAGAGCATGTTCTCCGAGCCCGTGAACGTCATTCGCTCGTTCATTTAAAACCACTCCAAAATCCAATTAAAATCGGGGGTCTCACACAGCAGCATTGTTTATGTCTTCATTACCAGGAGGGAGAGAGGACACTAAAGCTGAAGAAATGTACGGAGGCTGACAGCGGGGCCATGAGAAATTGCAGAGTCCCCGGGAAGCTTGGAAGCTGAGGACGTGGACAATCCGGGGACCGTCACCCTCTCCACGCACCTGCTGTCCAGGGGCTGCTTTAGGCCAACCTCAGACAGAGGAGGAGTGAGGCCTTAGCATGACGTTAAGTCGTAGGGGACTGTCACACACCGGAGGCCAGATCCCCAGCAGGGCTGAGGACAGCACCCAGAGAGGCCCTCGGCACCCTCCCCTCACCCCCACCAAGCCAGAAATGGGGGGGTCCTGCCTGGCCCGGAGCCTGCTGGGACAAACAGCCAGTCTGCCGCCCCAGCATCTCAAGTCCCTCTGTTGTGACACCAGGAGCTTGATTCTGTCACTGGGTGGCTGTCTGACCGAGGTCAGCATACCCTGGAACCGGGGCCGTGAGGACATCCCCTTGGAGGCCAGCCGGCCCCAGGGGAGAGAGGGCCGGGCCGCCACCCTTCTGTGTGTCTTACGTGTTGAATTTCCTCACGGGGTTTCGTTTTGGAGGAGCTTTGCTGCTAGGAAGAAGTTTGAAAGCCACTCCTCCTGTTGCTAGGTGGATGCCACCGAAGACACAGGAAAGACTCCAAGGAGCGTCCCCTCCAGTCCCGCGCCACCAGCACGGCGCTCCTGACGCGCACGTCACCGCGCGACTCTGAGGGTGGGTCTGTAGCCAGCGGACACCAGCCGGGCATCCCGGTGCTCGGCTCAGTCCTGACGCCGTCTACCTGGAGCGGGCGCCAGGGCACCAGGTTCAGGGCTCGGGCCCCCACCTCCCGCACCCATCGCAGGCAGCGGCTTGTCACCTCCACTCCTGGCGACCAGCTACAGTCGGGTTCCCACAGCCCCATCCTCAGGTTCGGTCGATCTGCTCCAGCGGCTCCCGGAACGCAGGGAGACACTTGAGGCAGGCTCACTGTTTAGCCCCAACAGAAGATGAGCGCAGGGCCAGGCGTGTGGGAAGGCGCAAAGAGCTGCCACGCCCTCCCTGGGAGGCCGTCTCCAACGTCCAGCTCTCTGGAACTCCCAGAACCCAGTCCTTTCAGGTTTTCCTGGAAGCTTCATTACGTAGGCATGACTGATCACATCATTGGCCACCGGGGATGAGCTCAACCCTCAGCCCCTGTGCCCTCCCCGGGGTTGGCTGGAGTCTCAACCCTCTACTCAAGCCTTGGCCTTTCTCTGTCCGGAAGCCGTGCGAGGACCCCGGCCGCCCGTCATCTCATTAGCATTCCAAAGACACACTGACCGTTCTGGAGATCCGAGGGTTTGAGGAGCTCTGGGCCAGGAAAGGGAGATGAGGACAGACGTGCATTTCACACTGTCACAACGCCTGCCTGCATCTTCCCGCCGTTAAACGATAGGTGATGCGTCACTCAGCTCCGCCGGGGAAGTGCAAATCTCCCGGCGAAGAGGCCTGGTCCTTCCTCTGACACTCGGAAGGGCACACCTGGGTGCCAGCGCCTCAGCAGGACACGCACCGTCAAAGCCACCAAGCGGGGCTTTTCCTGCCCCAAACACACAGGCGGACCTGGAGCAGGGGCAGGGTGGAGCCAGGCGTGTGCGGGGAAGACCGCCGCCCGCCACGGCAGATCTCGGGGTCCTTTGACCCGTCACGGTTGCCGAACGGTAGCTCGGCCCAGGACCCCAACGACCAAGACCCAGACCCGGCTCCACGGACAGGCAGGTGGGGAGCACGCTCGGCTCCCCTTCCCGGGCTGGCTGGCATGACAACAGCGGGGCAAGCCCAGGTCCTGGCCAGCCCTGTCCCGCGGGGCCTGGAATCACTCGTGACAACCACAGGACCAGGGTCCGGGGTGACAGGGACAGAGGGGGCAGGGGGGCTGGTCCCACTTCCTCACTTTGCAGAGACACTGAGGTCACCGGGGGACGTGGTGCCTTGCCCAGCTCACGCAGGGACTGGGAGTCAGAAGCAGGCCTCGGGTGTCCCTACCCCCTGCTCCCGGTGACTTCAGCAGACGCACGCCCCGGGAGCCGGCAGCTTGGTCCTTTCCAAGGGCTATGTGGTCCAGAAACAAGCCGGCCGGTCCTATGCTCAGGAAGTCCCCAGGCGGGGACGGAGGACTTCCAGGGGGCACCGGACTGCTTTGGTCTCCCATCCTGAATTCACTTCAAAGCGCTTCTCGGGTGGTCTTGCGATAATCCCCCCCAGCACAGGCGGGCTCCCTGCCATGCCTCCGCCCCGCAGCCGGTCCCCTCTGTGCCAACCTCCGCCTGTAGGTCCATGACAGCTCCGTCCATCAGAAAGACGGAACTGAATGGGCTTAGTCTTACTCTCCCATCAATAATTCACATCGCCATTTTCCACCAGTGAAAAGCGCCACTACCCAGGCGGTGGGACGGCACACCCCCGCCCCGAGGAGCCTGCCAGCCCCACGCTCCAGCGCCTCGGTCCGCACTGGGCCCGCGCCAGGGAGCCCGGACGGCATCCCAGGCTGGCCCGGCCCTGCCCGACAGCCCATTAGCCCCAGGTGTCGGTGACATCTGCCTGGTCGGATCACCGTCAGTGTCAGTGCGGAGGAGGAGGGGCCACGGCCCCAGCTGTCGGGCTGCCGCCCCCGCGCTCAGCTGTCATCGAGCGATCGTGCGTCCACCTCAAGGCACTCAGAACCCGTCGTCCCTGGTGCTATTTATAACTTTCCTGTGAGGTCACCTGACGGTGAGACCGCAGGGCGGGGGGAGGGCACCACAGGACAGAAGGCCCCAGACTGCACCAGCGTCCAGCCACCCGTGAAAACGCGCAGCGCCAGGTCAGCGCCCAGCGTGTTCCCTGGCTGGAACGCCGGGGTACACGAGAAGAACACGGGACGAGGGCGCTGGCGATGTCACGGGAGGCCTGGAGACGTGGACTCGGATGCCCCACGGTCAGGCCACAGCCCGATAGAGCTGCCTCTGAGAGCCACAAAGTGTCCGTGTGATCACAACAGGCCGGAAACCCCCAGCTTCTGACACGAGCGGAGCCACCCACGCCAGCTTCCTGGGGCTACCGTGACAAATCGCTCACACTGGGTGGCTTCTGACAGCAGAATTGTTCTCCTGTGGCACCAAAGCCCAGAAGCCCCAAATCCTGCAGCCACACTCCGGCCACGGGCTCTAAGGGAGAATCTGTCCTGGCCCCTGCCAGCTTCCGTGGCTGTCAGTGTTTCTTGACTCGTGGCCATGTCACTCCTGTCTCAGCCTCTGTGGTCACGTGGCCTCCTCGGCCCCTGTGTCTTCTCCTCTCCGTCTGTCTCTAATCCCCCCAGTCTTGGTCTTCTAAGGACACTTGTCGTCGGACGCAGGGCCCACCCGGGTGGCCCAGGACGATCGCCCCATCTCAAGATCCTTGATGAAGTCTGCAAAGGCTCTGTTTCCAGATAGAGTGGCACAGTGAGACACACGGGTCCCAGGGCTGTAGACACATCTGAGTGGGGGGAGCCACCTGTTCAACCCATCACGGCCCCCAACCCGTGGGGAGAGAGCGAGAGCCTGGCTTTAGGGCCGGGAAACGCTGGGCCCGACTCCCACCTCTGCCCTCGGACTCAGTAACTACGAGTCGGTTTGCTCTCAGGACGTCGCCGACAATTCCAATCGTAACCGTCTGATTCCAACAAAGGGGCCCAGCGGGGCCGTGACCCAAGAACAGGCCTCGCCCTCCTCCCCCTCCCTGGGGAAGACCCAGCCACACGCCCGGTGACAGTCCCACCGCGGGCCCAGGCAGGCGCGGGCAGAGGAGCCGTTTGCTCCCTGCTCCGGAGAATCATCCCTCTGTCACCTCCTGGGGAGACGCCGAGTGTCCCCCGGCTCTGCAACCTTGCTCCCTCCCGCCCGTGTCTGCCTCGGCGGCCCCAGCAGCACCAACCTGCCTCCGTCCGGGCTCTGTTTGCTTTTAACCATGGCGCCCACCAACGGGCGCCCAGCGAAGACACACCTGGCCGCCTCCAACAGGTGAGGAGCCGCTCCACCATGCTGGAGGACAGGCCTCCCTGACAGCAGCGGGTGAGCAACAGAAGCCAGGGCGAGCTCGGAAGTCAGAGGGGATCGAATAAGGAAGGTCGTGCCCGCCCAGACACCCGGCCTGCCCTCGCCGCCCGGCTCCGTCTCGGGACTGTGCGTTTCCCACAGGGGGATTGATTTCTCGGGGAAATGGAAAGTGAACACTGAGCAAAGACTCCCTTTCATATCAGCACCAACACAGAGATCCCTTAACGACTAGTCCCCTGAGCGACTAAGAGCAGAGCAGTGGAGCTTTCCTCGAGGCCAGAGAGAAGACATCGACGTTCGTATTGACTCTTCCTCCCCCGCGAGCTAAAAGGGGGTGCAGAGCCGCGGGTCTCCCCTACACCATCTCGCCCCAGACCCTGCGCGTCGCGTGTGGAGCTGGCCACGCACTCCTGGAGCCGTGCTCGAGCAGGAGAAGGTCGTCTCCGTGCCCCAGGGGCGGCGAAGGACGGGGTAGAAAGCGGGGGCACGGCCGGTGGCCCTGCAGGACGCACAGACCAGGGCCTGCCCCAGAGCCGGCGAGGTCAGACACACGGGCACAGCCGCAGCCGCCCCCGCGTCCCGGGCAGGGAAGAGCCACCCAGAGACGCGGAACGGCGAGGTATTTCCCGGGTGGCAGAGCCGTCGAGGGAAACCAAGGCAGGCCACTCTACCCCTGTCCCCTGCAGCAGCCCGGAAACCCCACGGCAGTGCACACAGGGCTGTGGGTGCCGGTGACACCGGGTCAGAGTTCGGTCGCCATTCCGTGAGGTGAGCCGGGGGAAGGCAGAGGCCAGGAGCAGGAGGCTTAGTGGGGGCGGCCGGGGTGGCCGGCTTCCTGGGAACCAAAGACAGCAGGGCTGTGAGAGTAAAGCGTAAACACAGTTTTGATCCCTTTCTTGTAAAAACGGTGAGCGTATATGCGTAAGTACAGGTGTGCACACACGCCCAAAAGATTCTGGAAGTTTGCACACTGCAGCGTTAACAGGGTTTCCGCCTCGGCGCTGGGATTTGATTCCAACAGTGCTTTGTCTCTATTTTCCAAATTTTCTGTAATATCCACTGTATTGCTTGGGGAAAGTGGCTATTTTTTAAGCTGTACGAACGCAAAGAATTGGCGATCTTAATCTCGTGTCCCTTCTGTAAGAACCTGCACCCTGCCTGTCAACCGCCCGTCACAGACTGCGCCTCATTGGATGGCGGGAGAAGGTGCGGCCACACCCTCCGCCATGCGCCCAGGCCGCCCCAGCACCGCCGTTTATCCCACTAAACAGTCACCAAAAGAACAGAACAGATTTCACAAATCATTTAGTCTCCACAGCTCCCTCCTCAAGGGTGCGCACGCCGGCCTCTCGCAACGACGACGCAATAAGACAGATGCAGCCACTAATGCAAAGCGCTCGGTTCGCTAAACAAAGAGCTTTTGATGCAGTAACTCAATTTGCGTGGGCATAATAGGATCTGAGTGGGGCTAAGCGGAGCCGGGTGCGGCGGTGCACAGGCTGGGGGTGGAAGGTTGGAGCGGAAACTGGCAGTGGAGCTTTCTGGGGCCACGTGAAGCTCCCACAAACCGCCCAGCTGGGCCCTCTGGCAGTCCCCGTCCCAGCAGGGGACACACGCCGGGATTCCTCACTCTCCCCCAGGGAAAGGCGCAGGCATTTCTTGGCTGCGTCTGGCACCAAAACCCGAACCAAACAACTCCCCCCGTCCCGTGCCCGCCTCCCGCACCCAGGTGTCCAGCGCCCACTGTGAGCACACACTGAGCGCCAGCTGTGTCCGCCAAGGTGCGTGGAGAGAGGACCCAGACCCTGGTCACCGGCACGCAGGAGCTCACGAGCTGGTGGACGCTTTCCTGGTGTTGCCAAGGGGAGAGGAGACAGGGTCAGGAGTCCTGAGGCCCTGGGACCCCACAGGGCAACAAATCAGCCACAGCTGCCGGGTCCCGAGGCCTCATCCTGGGGAGCAATGGAAGAACCCTGTGCCGATGCCGTGCGGGAAGTCTCGTCCCTGCAAACAGAATGTTTCTAGAGCTTCGCCGCCGGGCTTGGGAAGGAAGACGCTTTTCCGGGGTCCCCGTCCTGGGGTCTGCTCCAGGGTGGCCGGTCCCCCGCCTCTGCCCGAGCAGCCCAGGGCAGCGGCTCGCCTGCTGTGAGAAGACCCTCTGGGTCGGGATCGGGGATCAGCCCTGCTTCAAGATGCCCGGGAGGCCTTGAGCAAGAAAGACCCTTCCCCCACACAGGCGCAGTCCCCACCGGTGGCAGCCAAGGTCAGCCTGGATGGGGATGAGGGGCCTCAGAGGTGCTCTAGGGCCCCTCCCTGACTCACCAGCTCCAGTGACAAGAGCAGCAAGCAAGTGTGGGCAGCTGGGCCGATGAGACCACCACGGCCCTAGCCCAGCAGCCGGGGGTTTCCGTGGGCGCTCAGGCTTGAGTGCCCAGGGTAGGGGTCGGGAGCTGCCACGGCGATGAGCTAGTCCCAGACCCGGCCGCTTCTCCGCCATAACTCGGGGGACACGTCAGTGTTGGATGAGCCGCTGCCCCACACGGCTGGGAGCAGCCCCCAGGAGCCCCCCGGGGACCCGTCACGTGGGGAAAGTGAAAGGCTACCGTTGCCTTCCAAGGGGACAGGACTTGGGGACAGGCCCCGCCCACCCCCTCGCTCTCCTGCCAGCCCCGCCCGGCCTCCCAGAGCCGGGCAGGCCGTGCACGCGCTCAGCGGGTGTCCCCAGGGACTCTCACCAGCACTCGGAAAACCGCCCTGCTGCCCAGATGAGCAGCTGAGGCTCGGGCATGGGCACACTCCAAAGGGACGGCGGTGGCTCCCCTCCGCCACATGGCTCAGCCGCACCTGGAGGGAGGCGTCTTCCTCGGGTAGCCGGGACCCGGCCTGAACACCCTCGCCTGGTGTTGGAGCTTTTTCTCCCCTCCCAGCTGTCCATTTAAACGCTGGGCCTGGGAACGGAGAGACCAGCTCTGTTCCCTGCTCTGCCCCTGACCACGTGGGACCCCAGCTAAACAGACTCTCCCCATGCCTCAGCCTCCCCATCTGCACAGAGGCCCGCTGTGCTAGATGTCCTCTGCTGCCTCCCTGCTCCCCCTGCTGTAATTCTGGGGAGGGACCTGCCGAATGCCAAGACACAGGGCTGGGACCCCCAGGGGACGGGGCACGCCAGCCTCCTCTGCCCCGGTGCCATAGGAGACTCCGAAGGGAGACTGCAGTTTCCGTCTCAAAGACCCCACGCTCTTATCAGGAAGACGACACAGTGCACGACTCAGCCCACAGGCCAAGGCCGCCCACAACGCAGGGCAGAATAACGTAAGCCCCCACCGAGTGCTCCAGGAGGAGGGAGCAGGGAGCCGGGCCCCGTGGACGCGGGTGTCTGGACAGGCCGAGGGCCGGCACCTGGGAGAACAGGTGCCTCGGGCTACAGGTCTGTGTGCGTGAGAGCTCCCTGGGCCACTAGCTCACCGCGGAGCGAGGCGTCTCCAGCCTTCCTTGCAACTTTCTGCAAATCCACCAGCCCCAACCCCCAGCTCCACTTGCAGCCTCATTAGGAGGCAGCCGATGGTGGGAAATATTGATACTGCTGGCTAATCACGTCGTTAATACCATTACCATTCATATCACCTCGTAAACAACGCGGATAGGACATTTAGCATGGCTGAGTCCAAATGAAGATAATACTGCTGCTAATTATATCTCTATAAACTTATTTTATGGCAGCGAACGAGGGCTCTTACATCCTCCGACTACTCGGTGGCTGGGACGGTAAGGAGGCGGGAAAGCCTCCTGCCCTCTGGGGATGATTCGCTGCCGATGAGCACGGTCTGCGAAAGCTCTGGAGCTGTTTGGAGTCTTCTCCGATTTGAGGGGGAGGAGAGCGAAGTTTATTGTTTTGCCGGCGCAAGAAGGGAATTGTGCTCTGTGACAGACAGGAAGGAACCGACTCGGCTAGCACAGGATCCGCCGGGCAGGACTCCCGAGCTCCCTCTCGGGGGCCTGGGTGTCCACGCGGCAGAGAGTGGCGCGGGCAGGGCCGCCCGAGCCGCGCGTTTGCGGGTGAAGACACGGGCGTCCGGACCGCGAGCTCCGAGGAGGAGAGCTGAGCGCGTGTCTCCATCTCGCGAGAGGCTCTGCACCCCGCGGCACCGCCACCACGTTTTGAAATCGCTCACGTTTCTTGCACTCGGTGGCTTACGTGGCGCTTGTGGACGTGACTGGGCCTGTCTGAAGCTGGCGGGGGAAGCAGCGTCAGCCTGGCCATTCCGCCTCCCGCGCTGTTTGGGAAATGTGACTCCCACATGAGCGTCAAAAACGACCACTCCAAAGCAGCGGTGACTTCAACCAGTGTTTGTTGTTATTTTATAAAGTTCACAAATGAGAGTATTAAATCGT
Source organism: Mirza zaza (assembly GCA_008750895.1). Lineage (NCBI taxonomy): Eukaryota > Metazoa > Chordata > Mammalia > Primates > Cheirogaleidae > Mirza > Mirza zaza. The sequence goes on from VSMD01097397.1 coordinate 71,712, forward strand.
CCAGAAGATCTTAGAGTTATATTTCCTGTAATTTAACGGATTTACGTGTTGATTTAAAGTACTCTGGAGGCCGGGCGCAGTGGCTCATGCCTGTTACACTAGCACTCTGGGAGGCCGGGGCGGGAGGATCGTTTGACCTCAGGAGTTTGAGACCAGCCTGAGCAAGAGTAAGACTCTGTTCTCTACAAAAAATAGAAAGATTAGCCGGGCGTGGTGGCATGTGCCTGTAGTCCCAGGGACTCAGGAGGCTGAGGCAGCCGGATCGCTTGAGCCCAGGAGTTGGAGGTTGCTGTGAGCTAGGCTGACGCCACGGCACTCTAGCCCAGGAAACGGAGTGAGATTCTGTCTCAAAAAAATAAAAAATGATAAAGTACTCTGGGGAGCAGTGGTCGCCAAGTTCCCCAACCTTTTTGGCACAAGGGCCGGTTTCCTGGAAGACAATTTTTCCATGGACAGGGGTGGGGGTAGGCAGGATGCCTGCAATGAGGAACGGCAGTAAACACACAAGCAGCTTTGCTAGCTCACCTCCCCACTGTGCAGCCGGTCCCTAAGTTCCATGAAAGACAATTTTTCCTGGACGGGGCGGTGGGGAGGGGGGCAGGAGGTGTGGCAGAGGCCAAGCTCTGCAGCCCGGCCCGTAACAGGCCACGGACTGGCAGCGGTCCTCGCCCAAGGGCTAAGGACCACAGCTCTCAAGGATGCTAAACAAAATAAATGCTTCTCTTTTTCTCCTTCTAATTGAGCTCAGACAACTTACAGTATTAAATGTCCCCTTGTACTCTGGAGAACTAGGATTGATTTTTTTTTTCTTAAAACTGCTCATTGGGTTGCTTACAAATTTCTCTGGCTGTTGTCATCAAGCTGTGAATTGCGGTTACGAGAATAATCACGGATCGATTGCAGCCATTCTGCCAGAGAGCAGGGCCTGCACGAACACAAGCAACTCAGGCTTTTAACAGACATTCATGGTAAATCATCTTTCGTTTAGATTCAATTAATTAAGAATCGGTGTGATCTCAGCCAGATACAAGGTAGGAACTTACTTGCTCTCCGCCTGTGGGCATTCATCAGTGCGGGTCACTGGATACGGCCGGGTCTCCTCCCCATCCTTTTCGAAATCAGGCAAGGCCAGGCGACTTGTTTGAGCCAATAACACCTGAGCAAACTTTTTCTAGAAGAGGCCAGACATCCATTTAGGCTTTGCAGGCCACACGGTCACTGTCACGACTATTCAACTCTTGCTGTCCTAGCACCAAAGCAGCCGTAGATAATATGTACCAAGAGGGCTTGGCTGGGCTCCAACGAAATTGTATTTATGAATGCTGAAATTTTAATCTCATGTAATGTTTGTGTCATAAAATATTGTTCTTCTTTGAATCTTTTTTAACCATTTCAAAATGCAAAAAAAAAGAAAGAAAGAAAAAAATTCCTGCTTTGCAGAATGTGCAGAAACGGGCAACAGTTCAGATTTGGCCGGAAGGCCATGACTGGCCACGGCCTGCCTTGTGCAAAGTTAGTGGGTGCTTTCTCCATCCCTCCCCTGCCGAGACGACTACTCCACCGGCCCAGGGCCATGAGCACCTCCGATGATCAGAGCCCCCGGCCACTCCCCACTGGACATCTAGAGTGAGTAAGAACTACACTTTTATTGTTTAAAAAAAAACCCTGAGATTTGGGGTGTTGTTACTGCAGCAAAGCTACCGTGTTTCCCCGAAAATAAGTCCTACCCATAAAATAAGCCCTGGCAGGATTTCTAAGCATGTGCGCCATAGAAGCCCCACCCCGAAAATAAGCCCTAGTGCTGGGCGTGGCTGCACAGCGCATCTGCACAACCCGTGCATTTTATCGCGGAGCGGGAAAGAAGACGAGCAGCCCTTCTCATCTGCCCCATTGTGACAGCTACTACCCCAGAGGTGACCGAAAAGGTGCGGGCAGCCCCACCAACAAGGTCGGCTCCCCCTGCCAGGTCCTGGCCAGCCCGTGCGTGCTGCAAGCTGAGGCTTTGCGGGGAAAATGATACATCCCCTGAAAATAAGCCCTAGGGTGTCTTCTTGAGGAAAAATAAATATAAGACCCTGTCTTATTTTCGGGGAAATATGGTACTTGATCGATCATACAAATCAGGAAGATCTCTTTTCGTGGGTGACCTATTAGTAACCTGTCCTTTAGTGGGCACCTGTCCATTTACATGTAATAAAGAAATATCCATGAGCTCATAAGAACACAAGCTTGGAGAAATCCTGCCACACTGCACCTATTTTCCATTCACCTGTGCTTTTATTTATTCATTTTGTCCCCTGCTAGTGCTATCAGATAAGAGGTATCAGGCCCCAGAGATTTAATTTTTAAAAAATAAGAGAAAAACCTTAAAGTTGAGAAGATTCTCTCCATTAACTTGGATGAAAATCTCCCACCATAGTTGTAAATATGTCTATTTCTCCTTTTAAGTCTAATACTTTTTTGCTTCATATATTGTGAAGTTATGATACTAGGTGCCTATAATTTTGAATTTGTTATAGAACCCTAGTATGTTGACCCTTTATCATGAAATGATTATCTTTACCACTATTAACGATTCTTGCCTTTAATTCTACATTATTGCTATTAGTGTAGCTATACTGTCTCTCTTTGATTAACATTTGCATAATAAATAATTTAAAAGTATTTTATTTCCTTCAATTTTGAATCTCAGTCCTTATTATAAAACATGTCTCTAAGAAGCAGTTTTATTTTTATCCAGTCTAACAATCTTCATCCTATAATTTAGTCTGTTTACATTTTATGTAATTACTGATATGCTTGAATTTAAATATACAATCTTATTACTTAATTTGTATCTGTCCTGCATGTTTGATGTTCTTTTTCCATCTTCTCTTGGATTAATCAAGTACTTTTACTATTTCATTTTTCTCCACTTTTTGCCTTTTATACATTTTTTTTTTTTTTTTGAGACAGAGTCTCACCTTGTTGCCCAGGCTAGAGTGAGTGCCGTGGCATCAGCCTAGCTCACAGCAACCTCAAACTCCTGGGCTCAAGCAATCCTGCTGCCTCAGCCTCCCGAGTAGCTGGGACTACAGGCATGCGCCACCATGCCCGGCTAATTTTTTCTATATATATTAGTTGGCCAATTAATTTCTTTCTATTTATACTAGAGACGGGGTCTCGCTCTTGCTCAGGCTGGTCTCGAACTCCTGACCTCAAGCAATCCACCCGCCTCGGCCTCCCAGAGTGCTAGGGTTATAGGCATGAGCCACCATGCCTGGCCCATACATTTTATTAATTTTATAATGCATACACCAAACTGAGTACATTCTTGACTTGTGAAAGCCTAAAATAAATTAGTATTTTGTATTCCTTCCTGGACAACGAAGGAAATCTAGAACACGACTTTCATTTCCCCTTATCCCACTGCCTTTTGGGCTTTTTTGGTGTATGTTTAAATTCTGTATTTTTTAACCCCAGAAGACATAATTATTCAGATTTTTACCCATATACACATACACATAGATATGCTTCCATCTGGGACCACCATCCTCCTGCCTTAAGGATCCCCTTCATTTCTCTCTATCGACTCCAAGGCTCCAGTGATCTTTAGAGTCTGTGTCCCGCTCTTTGTTGCTCTTAGAAGGAAGTGTGCCCTTTTTTCCTCCAAACCTTTTAAGACTCCTCTTTTCCCTTGACTTTCAGTAGTTTTACTGTGATATGCTTAGGTGTATTCCTTTTAATTTACTCTACTTAGGGTTCATAGTTCTTATTCAATCTGTGGCTTGATGTTTTGGGTCAGTTTTGGAAAATCCTTGGCCATCATTTTCTCAACTATGGCTTCTACCCACCCCGTTTTCTGCACCTCAGTTACACTTTAGACAAGTGGTCCCCAACGTTTTTTGGCACCAGGGACCGGTTTCATGGAAGACAGTTTTTCCAGGGACCAGGGTTGGGTCGGGGGAAGGATGGCGAGCGAGGGCGGGCGGCTATAAACACAGATGAAGCCGCGCTCGCTCACTCACGCGTGCTGTGAGGCCCGGTCCTAACCCGCCACAGACCAGTCTCCGTCACGGCCCTAGGGCTGGGGACCACGGTATCGGACCCTCTCACCACACCCTGTAAGTCTCTTTTGCTCTTTTCTGCATCTGCTATCATTTCTTTTCTGTCCTTCAAACTGAAAACTTTTGCCTGATCTTTCTTCCAGTTCACTAATCTGCTCTTCCCCTGTGTCTAATGTGCTGTCAGACCCCTATGTGGAAGTCTTGGTTATCGATTTCTCGGTTCTCAAATTTCCATTTGATTACTTTCTGCCCAGAAATTCTCTTTGTGGTTGCTCAGATTCTTGGACATATTAATCAGTTCTTTTAAAAAGCCCATGTGTGATAACTCCCATTTCTAGGCTACCTGTAAGTCTATTCTCCTATATGCATTCTCTCAAGTTTGAATCTCAGTCAATTGAATTTCAGTCAATTCTTGTCTTTGTACGCACCTAGTTTTGTTTTTTATTGAATTCCAGATATTGTAGAGAGATAATGTGAGTTTCTGGATGATGTTACATTGGTCAAGGTAGAATTCGTTTTTGTTTCTGGTGGCAGATAGAGACAGATGACCTTAATCTAGTAAATGACTGAGATGATTTAATGACAACCTTCACCTTTTGTGACAGCTGGCCTATCTCAAGTTCAACGTTACTCTTCGTAGTTGCAACCGAAAGTTGGGGGGTATTCACCAGGCTCCTTATTTAGCATGGCCTGAGCCACAGTTTTCCCCTAGAATCCCACGGAAATGCCAAAACTTGTGCTCAACTTCTCAGACATTCCGAACCACTTTCTGCTCAGCGTCTCAGCATCTCGGCAGCTGCCTTCGAGTTAGCAAATAACCTGGGGGCAAAGTGTCACCAAATGTCTGGCTCTCCTTCTGGAGTGTCCCTTCTTTCCAAAAGCTTGGCCCCTTGAGCCAAGCCTTTGTCACTTGGATAGCTTTCCGAAGACTTCAACATATGTTTTATTAATTTTGTGGAGCTGTGTTCCAGTTATTATGGCAGAAAAACAGGTTTCCCCAAAAACTTAGTGGCTTAAACACTAATCACTTATGATCTCTCACGGTCATGGGTGGGCAGGATTTCAGCAGCAGCTCAGCGGTGACCCTGGCTGGGGGCCTCTCATGAGGTTGCCGTGAGATGGTGACCCTGGCTGGGGCTCATAACAAAGGCATCTTCACTCACACATCCGGCACCTGGTCTGGGAAGACTCAGGTAGCGGCGAGCTGGGCTCCTCCAGCTTCTCTGCCTGTCCTTCTGCCATCTCTCCATGGGACCTGCCACCTCCTGGAAGCTGCAGGTCAGCTGGACTTTCACAGGTTGGCTCAGGGCTCCCAAGGTACCTGTCCCAGGGGAGACAAGGAGAACCAGGAGGTAGCTTTCATGCACGATGTGAGAAGTCACGCAGCTTCACTTCCGCTGTGTTCTCTTGGTCATGACAGTTACAAGGATCTGTCTGCCTCAAAGGGGAGGTGCACAAAAGCCACCTCTAAGTGCAGGGACATCAATGTCACGCTGTAAGAAGACGTCACACGCATGGGCACATGGCATGGGTGAGCCAGTGACACGGCCATCTGGAAAATACACCTGCCACAACTTTGCTGGTTGTTTTGGATAGCCAGCCTGCCATCGCCTGGAGCAGAAAGTTCACTAACCCGGAGTTAGTTTTCCTCCATTGAGATAAGACTGCCGTGACTATGTCCTGGCGAGAGACACCTCTGTGTTGGAGCTCGGCTGACCCCACCTTCCCGGTAGGTGACACCCATCTCGTGAATACTGGACACATCTGCTCAGGGACCAAGGGCGAGTTCGGGCCCTGTTCTAGCCAGGCTGTGGCCATGCTGGCTGACGTGGCCTCACTCCCCTGCGGCCACACTCAGGCTCGCTCCAAAGGCCGGTTTCTCCAAGCCCAACAAAGCAAACCCAGGCCACTTCTCACGGTCTGCTCTACCTCGCTGTGTTCCCGCAGACCAGTACTTCCCAAAGAATATTCTGGGAAAACCCTGGTCCTGCAAGATGTGGATCCTGTTAAAAAAAATTTTTTTTCATGGAGCTTTACAAATTCTTTCCCCCTCTTCCAAATTCATCATGCATATTAGCATACAGCCTCTGAAAAGTCCCGCAGCAATGAAATTTAGTTTTATTTCACCCCTGTGTTTTGTGAATTTATGCAATCATGGAAGGTGGGTTGGGGGTATCTTTTTAGTAGCAGGACACCAGGTAACACCCCGTGAACGCTGTGTAGAACATGACAACATTGTACAGAGCACCCCCAGGCTTTTGATCCTGCCCCTACTTTTGTGGGCCAGCAGAACCTAATTGTTCCTAATAAACATTCTGTCTCAAATGGCCCCATGGCGCGAGGGCATGGCCGAGCACCCCTTCGTTCCGCGGAATGCATTTCTGGGTGTTCTGAAGCAAAGCGCACCCTTTTCCAAATTAGGCTGATGAGTGCATCAACCTTTTCCACCCGCCAGCAACACAACAAGAAGTTTTTAAAAGGCTTTTGTTTACCGTCTGCCAATTCACACGGGGCCATTAGCCAGTTGGCAGGTCTAGTGCGAGCCTCGCTCCTGCCAGCTTGCGGCGAGCCGCCCGCGGCCTAGCCGAGAGCCGCGATCGATGTCCCTCCCACTCAAAAGGCCTGCAGGGGTGAGGGGCAGGGGCAGTGATTTGGCTTGATGAGGGGGGTGAGAGACAAGGAGGGAGGGACTAAACCTCTCACTCGCAGCAGCACCCCCGGCCCTGCTGCCTGTCTGTCGGCCAATCTCCGGGTAACTAGGCCCTGCTGCCAGCAGGAGCTGCATTGTTTAATAAAGCAGAGACAATCGACTCTTCCTCCGTGTTGCAATCGTCTCTGTGTGCTCACTCAGGAACAAACGCTGTTATAATTTCTTTGGGGAATCGATGTCTTCCAGTGCATATGCACTGCCCTACTAGAGGCTCAGACTGTGGAAAGAGAGAAGCGGAAATTCGTTGCTTTGTAAGTGCTGGCGGAAGGGAGTAGGTTTAGTGAGAGCTGTAATTAAAGTTTTGCTGATGATAAAAAAAAAAAAAAAGCAGAGCCATAAACAATCACACAGATTCTCCAGGCCTCAGCCCCAGGTAGCTGAGCCATCACAGGGTCCTGGGCTCTTGCGGTCTCTGCACAATTAGCCTCTGAAGGTGACGGTCCCGCGGCCCCTCCTGGCCCCATGAGATGCCCTCCCCATGCTTGTGGGCCCAGCGAGCTATGGCGCCCACTTTGCATCTGCTCTCTCCAGCCTGCGCTGACTGCACGTTGCCCCTCTCCAGACAGGTGAGGGCCTCGTCCTGTCCCCCATGTCCGCTGCCCAGGCTCCACCCTCAGGGAGCGGCAGGCCCGGGCCAGTCCCCAAGAAAGTGGCCCAAATTGCAACTTTCCAGGCCTGGCAGCTTCTCCGAGGCAGCCAAGGCCCCGGAGGGGGGCTCCAGAGCTCGGGCTGCAGGGGGGACCCAGGGCTGCTGATCATCCAACAGAATCGCCAGCAGGCACTAAATCCATCCTCAGTTAGCCCAGTGTCTTTAATAATAAAATAGATTTTGCACTGGGGATAAATACCGTGTCTCATTTACTCACTCTCACCGGTCTCCTATCACCACACACTTATTAACACGATCGTTAATATACGGCTCCCAATCAGCCCCTAAAATACCGCCGTTATTCCTGCTAATTCGACAATAAAATATAGCTGGGCCGGGCCTCAAAAAGGAGGCTGCCATGTGACCGGGGGGCTCTGCGCGAGGGAAGCCAGCAGGCCCAGAGCCCCAGAACTGGCCGTCGGGACCGGAGCCACCAGGGCCACCAGGCAAGTCACAGCCAGGCCACAGCCCCGCAGGTCCTCTACGATGAGACGAATTTCCACGAGCTCAGCAGACTAAGAAAAACACACACCCGCTGACCACGTCAGAGTCTGCGTGTCAGAAGTCCAGGCAGAGTGTGGCTGGACCCTCCGCTCAGGGCTCAGAGGCTGAAGTCGCAATGACCTCCGGGACGGGGGCAGCTCCGCCTCCAGGCGTGTGCCGTCCAGGCTGTGGACAGAGTTCAGGTCCGCAGCTGTGGGACTGAGCTCTCCACGTCCTCGAGGGCCGTCAGCCGGGGCTCACTCCCCTGTTCCTCAGTCCCCCTCGGCCCCTGCGCAGCTATAACCCGGGGAGGGAGGCTCTCATGTCATTGCCATTTTGCAGATGAAGGAAGAACTCAAGGCCGGGCACGGTGGTTAACGCCTGTAATCCTAGCACTCTGGGAGGCCGAGGCGGGCGGATCACTAGAGGTCAGGAGTTTGAAACCAGCCTGAGCAAGAGCGAGACCCCGTCTCCACTATAAATAGAAATAAATTAATTGGCCAACTAATATATGTATAAAAACTTAGCCGGGCATGGTGGCACATGCCTGTAGTCCCTGCTACTCAGGAGGCTGAGGCAGGTGGATTGCTTGAGCCCAGGAGTTTGAGGTTGCTGTGAGCTAGGCTGACGCCAGGGCACTCACTCTAGCCTGTGCAACAAAGCAAGACTCTGTCTCAAAAAAAAAAAAAAGGAAGAACTCAAACAGCAAGCACCCAGCAGAGCAAGGACTCCGGCTGTCTGGCTCTGAGTCTGTCGCTTTACGACTGCTCCACTCCCCCCACGTGGGCGGTGAGTGCCCTCAGTTTACCCTCCACGGCCCCTGCAAGGACAGGCTGCTGCAGCAAAGGCAGGAACGTCAGAAATGCACTGGGAGGGCTGGGTCTTCAACAGCCCGGCCTGGCCTCAGCCCAGGCTCCGCCCACCCCGGTCCTGGTGGGCGCGACACCTGCCACCCGGCCCTGGTGGGAGCGACACCTGCCACCTGCCCACCCCCACACCCGCGAGTCCCCGCAGCTCCACGCCTTCCGTTGGTGACACCCGGAGGCGGAAGCCACCGCCATGCGCTTGCTAGCATGCTGCGTCAGCAAGAAGTGAAAGGACGCATCTGGGGCTGGGACATCTCCCTTAAATTCCGTTTTATTACATTTTAAACTTTAATAAAACAGTGACACATTTCAAGCGCCAGCTCTGGGCCCCCATCCACCCCCACCACCCTGCCGTCGTGGGCTCCCCAAGAACCCTGTCGCTGGCGGGGACTTCAGAGCGTTCAAAGCCTTTTTGGGGTGTTGGCATCTGGCACTCAGGGCCCTGTGTGGGGGGCCCAGGACACAGGGCCCGGTGGGAGCAGGTGGAGTCAGCAGGCGCAGGACAACACGCAGGTCGGGCATGGCCCAGGCAGCCAACGGGAGAGCTTTCTGCCCCCCAGGACGGACAGAGAACCAGTCTGGGTGTCCATGAGCCTTCCTGCTGGCCCCTCAGGGACCCAGGTCCAACAGTGGAGAGAAGGGCTGAGACCCCCATTTCCTACAGTCAGACGATGGACCGGGCTCTGGAGCAATCAACCCCTTCTCTCCAACAGCTACACTGGAATAGCACCCCCCCCTCCTGCACCCCTTCCCCATCCGCCTTCCCATCCAAATAAAAGGCAGGGAGCAAAGTAATCAGAAACCCAGAATCCACGCTGTCAGGACACGGCTCCAAGCTTCACTTCTCCTCACCTTGCCGCCTCCTCTCTGGCGCCCGTCTGGGAAGATGCGGTCTCAGTCTCACTTGTCCCTACCACAGCCCTTTTTAGCAGAAGGGGGGGAGGGGGCCCCTGCACAAGGAGAGCAGCATGGCCCCCCAGCTCCTCGCCAAGTAGCAGCAGCCTCAAAGCCCCTGCTTCCTCACCCCCAGGCCTGCTCCTCACCCCTCACTGGGCGGCATGCCTTCTAGAATCGGGCGTCTGCAGAAACGCTTCAGGATAAACAGCACAAAACGAATTGGTGAGCGCGGCTAAGCTTCCTAACGCCCTGCCAGCCTGGCCCACCCCCAACCACAGGCTGTTACAAACCCCCGGGAGGCCCTGTGGAAGGTCAGCCTCCTCAGCTCGGCCCCTCTTAAGCACCGTTTCCAGCCAGCGTCATTTTTTTCCAGGCCAGAAATCTTGTTGGGAGAATGAGAAGAGAGGAAGACGGAGATCTGCCAGTCCCAGACCTAATCCATCGTCATTCCCGCCAGCGGGCCCCCTGCCAGCCTTGCAAACTTTCCCTGTTTCCCCTACGGAGCCGCCTCCAGCTCCCTGCAGACGGACCGGCCCCCGGACCTCCATCCGAAACCCGGGACTCCCCGGAGCCGGAGCCCGCACGACAGACCCCCCCACACACCGGCGGGTGTGGGACCTCCGGGCCTCCCCCTCCCCGCCTCCAAACCGAGCCAATTACGTTCTCTTCAGTTCTCGAGGCCCTTCAAGGATAAATACGTTTCCTTAAAATGAAGACATTTCTCTCTGCTTTTTTTTCTGCACCAAAGGGTGAGGATGTTTCCCACTGGGGAGAAGCGTGGGGCAGACGGTTCCATTAGGTTTAAGGCACAGGCCCACCACACCCCCCTTTGTAATGGAAAGTAATGAACTTTAATAAAAAAACAGCGCGGCCCTTCAGGGTCAGAGTAGATAGATGTCACCAAGACTCATCTGAGCGCTGTCTCTTGAGGTTCCTTCCGCAGGGCATTGCCACGAGTGGAAGCTGGGGAGGGGGGGAGAGGTTAACAGTGCTGGCTCCCCCCCAGTCGGCCTAGTCTGCAGGGGCTGCGTGACTCCCACCTGCCCAGACCCCCCCTCACCCTAGGACCTGTGGGGCCCGGATCGGGGCTCTGCCTCCCTGGTCACTTCCCACGTCAGCCAGGCTGGAACACATGCACACAGCAGGCTTGGGGGGGACCCAACCACAGCACCCCTCCCCCCCGCCAGCACCCCCTCTACCCCAGCAAGGGCCCTTGGATCAGCTGGTGAAATTCGGGGCTGTCCCCCAGCCTCAGCAGGCTCCCTCCGGCCCAGGGCATTTGGAGGAGTAAGACATGCAGATTCCCTCCTTAAACCCTTCTGTGGGTTTAAGCACAGCACAGCTACACAGAACCTTCCGGCATCTTCCACCCAAAACAACTACTCCTCTGAACTCCCCTAGTCTCCTTTATTTTTTATTGCGAAAGTTTTTATTACAAAAGTAATAGATGTTCATTATAGAAAATTCAAAAAATACAGATGAGCAATAAGGAGAAAATGAAACTCTCTCATAACATTGCTACTTGGAAATCATATTGACATGTGGGTTTATAGCCTTCTCCACGCTTCTCTGTGCATAGAAAGGCAAGTTTCTGTTGCTGTTGTTTTTTGAGGTTTTTTTTTCCCTAAGCAAAAATGAGATCAGAATATTGACTTCCTTATCTCCGTTCCTATGCACGCACATTCTCTGTCAGCCAGACTCAGAATCTGTGACTCCCCCTCCTGCAAAACCCACTTCTGGGCACTCGTTGAACTTGAACTTGGAGCATGTCCTTCCTCTGTCCCCTCATCGGTAGGCTCAGAGCCTTGTCACCATGCCCAGGCTCCAGCCCCCAAGGCCGGGCTGTCATTACCCTCCTCCCTGGCCCCGGCCTCACAGCCCAGAGTGGGGCAGGAGGTTAATTGGTTCTGCTCACCATCTGTCCGCGCTCGAGCAGAGTTCAGGAGGGACCAGCCCCGGGGATCAGCCAGTTAGATCATGGTTCATTCCGACGACGGAATACGACACAGCCAGGAATAAATGGTATCGTCGGAGAACGTTGAAGACATGGAGAAATGTTTAAAAAGCAGCACACACAGTAATATTTATAGTAAAAGCTCAACCTCGTTAAATTTTATGTATATTTGTAAACACGCATATGCCTATAATAATGACGTGAGCGAGTGCACTAAGACTAATTTGCAGATCATTTAGATTTCTAAGTGCTTCCCTGGATTTTCCAACATTTATATACTGAACATTTTTTACTTTTGGGAATTTTTATTTTTAAAAAATATAAAAGCTTAGGAGGATTTAACGGAAAAAAAAAATGCCTAGTGCAATGGTTTTCGGGTTTTATATGCATTGGAATCACCCAAAAGATTCCTTAAAGCGCAGACTGCTGGCCCCACCCCAGAGTCTCTGGCGAGGGGGGTCTGGGGGGCAAAGGGTGAGAGTCTGCATGTCCAACAAGGCCCAGCTAAGGCTGACACGCTGGCCAGAGCCCTTGGAAGCCGGGGTCCTAGAGCTCCCGGCGATGGCATTTAGGAACAAGGCAACGCCGCCACCGTGCTGAACCAGGAGGGTGAAACCCCCTCACTCCTGCGGGAAGACGCTGGCCTCCAGGGAGCCCCGAGCTCTGCCCACCCACCTTTGCCCCCCAAAACGAAAGGGGGCACCTGGACCACGGACACCACTCCCTGGACTTGCGCCCAGAGGACACTGCTGGCCTCTCCCTTTCCCGGAACGGGCCTCCACGGCCCGTCCACCTGGGCCTTCCTCCTACTGGGCCGTGAGGGCCGCAGAGGCTGACGGAGAGGCCGGGGCTGGCCAGGAGGCCAGGAGGGCTGGCGAGGAGCAACGATGGCATCGCTCTGAACTCTGCTTCCGTCGTCAGTCACGTCTCCTCTGACTCCAGCACTCTGCCGCTCCCGTGAACAGACCCTTACACGTCCCTGGGCCGCCTGGGCCCCCTCCTGTCCCAGGATTCTAACCCACGCTGGCAAAGTCGCTTTTGGCCACGGCAGAGAATAGATGTGCAGATCCAGGGATTGGGACATGGACACCTTGGGGGCCCAGCAGGTTCCCCCGGTCTCCGAGCCTTCTCTCCTCCAGGCAAAGCTTCCCCGGGTCCAGCCGCTGTTCCTCCACCCAGGAACCCGCCTCCCTCCCCCGCAGGCCCCTCCACCTCCATCCTCTCCCATCGCTGCGTCTCTGCAGAGCGGGCTCAGAGAGAAAGTCTTGACGCCGTGTTCCCACAGGACTGAATTTAATAAGTGAGGACGCTGGCTCTCACACATTCAGCAACACTTCAGGAAAACAAACAGCACCTCCTTCCCCGCCCTGCTAACACCGACGTCAGCACGAAGACCCTGCTGCCCGTCCGGCCGCGCCGCTCACGGGAGAGGAGGCGGGGTACCGGGCGCGGCGCTTCGCTGGCGTGTAACGTCTGACCCATTCGCGGTCCCTGATCGGCTTCCCAACAGAGCGCGTCCCAGCTGCTGCCGCTGGAGGGACACGGGTGCAGGCGTGTGCGCGTGTGTGCGCGTGAGGAGCCAGGGGCTGTGACCCACGTGACCCACATCTGAAGCTCGTCACCAGCACCCGCAGCGGCGCTGCAGAGGGAAGGGATGTCCGCGTGAGGCTGGAAGCACAGTGGGTTCACAAGGGAGCCCCTGCCCCTCCCAGCTTGCCCACGGCCACCTGTGTCCCCGGCCACCTGTGTCACTGCCACCCTCCACGGCACGGCAGCACCACGCCTGGCGCACAGCGCGAAACCGGCGTGAGGGCAAAGAGACAAGCGATACAAATCCAGGGTCTCAGTGGAGCCTCCGCGTCCAGATCCACTGTGGGTTGGACTCGGCCACGCCGGCACCGTGGGGGGTTTAAGATCTTTCGCGAAAGGTTCTTTGTCCTAATGAGGGAGTTAATCAATCACCCTCTGGTGGATAGTCTTCTGCTCTGCCAGTTTGTCACTTGCAGGAACTGGATGTCTGGAGCTTCGGTTTCTAAAACGGGAGCCCTGCAAAAGGGGGAATTCTGACTCATGAGGGAGGAGCCTGCGCATCCCACAGACAAACACACGCACACATACATACACATATGTGCACATATACACAAACACACATGCATACGTGTGTGCACATGCACACATACACATATATACAAAGATACATGCATATATATGCACATGCACACATACACAGAGAAACACATGCATACATGCATGCGCACACATACATATACACGCAAACATGCCTGCATGCGTATGTGCACATGCACACATATACACAAACACATATGCGTGTGTATGTACAAATACATATACACACACTCATGCATATGTATGTGCGTGCACATGCATATATACACAGAGAAACATGTGTACCTGTATACACACCCACATATATACAAACACACATGCATGGATATGCGCACATACACGCACAAACACACATGCACACACACACACTTCGGGAATCCCTCTAGCCGAGCACAGCCCATCCTAGGAGCTGCGGGCCAGGAACTGGTGGCAAAGGCTGACTCTCAGGCAGGGCCCCACCCTGCCCCCAGTCCAAGGCTCCTACCCGGGAAGGGGGGCTGCAGCGAGGGGCTTCTGGGGGTTCTGTAGCCTGGGACCCGGCCACACCGTCGGCCCTCCTGCCGCCTTCTCCTGCTTCTGAACACCACCACCGACAGACATGCTGCTCAACAAACCCAAAGTGACGCTTCTGCGTCAGATCGAGACTACGTTTCTGGCCTCCCCCACTGCGCAGTGATTCTCCTGCGTCCGTTTCCTCGTCCCGGCTGTGAGCAGAGCCGAGGCCTTGCCGGCCGCGTGTGATTAAACACAGTCACCAGTACCTCCCGCGTCTGTCACTGATTGAGATAAATGGCACTATTTTTTTCTTTTAAAAAAAAAAAAACCCTACACCTAATGAAGTCTCTTTGGTGCCACCATCTCAGCGGTAGAGACAGACGAGAAAAGGTTTCTTGGTCTCCATTATTCTAAATTACAGACGTCAGCCCTGACGCCGTTTTCAAGGCTTATTGGATTTTCATCGGCTATTATCGGCCTCTGCATTCCACACGTGTAATAGGAACCCGGGCTCAGGGAGGTCTGATGGCCTCCTTTTAAAACCTCGACGAGAATGGGCCTCATAACCCAGTCTCCCCAAGAACCTTCCAGAAAGCTCCAGGCTCTCTTTGCCAGACTAAGAGAAGGGGAAGGAGAAGAGAAACCAGCAGGAGGGAGAGAAGAAGAGGAGAGGAACAGCAAGAGGGCTCCCGCTTTCCCCAGCTGAGCCAGGGCTGGATCCCCACACGGAGCCCGTCTGCCCCACCCCCTCTGTGGAGGTGTCACAGGTGGCTCTCATGCAAAGGGCACCCAGAAATCCAGGGGGCAGCAGCCAGTCCCGTGCCCTCCCCGCCTCGAAGGGCTGAGAGCTGCCCCGCCCCCCGACTCCCAGGTCCCTGGCAGGAGGCCAGAGATGTGTCCCCAGCACAGGCCTGCCCAGAGGGGCTGCCATCTGGGACCCCGGCCCCAGTGAGCTCGGGGCCCCCTCAGGATGAAGGAAGTGGAGTCTTCTTACCAAATGGCAAGGATCCCAGTCCCTGTCCCTTGCCTCGTTCTGTATCCACTGGTGCCCTGGCTCAAAAGAAAACTGCCGCCTCAAGACAAGAGACACAGATACAGACAGAAGAGGCCCTCACCCTTGTGGGGGCTGAACTGTGCTCCCCAAAATTCACATCCACCTAGAACTCCAGAATGTGACCTTTTTGGAAACAGGGTCTCTGCGGACCTAATGAAGGCAAAAATTGAGAGGAGCTCGTTGATCACCCTGGGTAGGCTGGGCCGTTTGTCTGAGGAGAAGGCCCGTGTGTGTAGGAGACAGAAGGGACACACAGCTGGCGGAGTGCCTAGTCTCGGCGAGGCAGGGAGGGGAGCTGTGCTGCCGAGAGCCAAGGAGCGGCAGGAGCCGCCGCTGGCAGAGGCTTTGTGGGACGTGGCCCCTCGCCCCGGTGGCAGCTCCATCTCAGACTGCGGGTTTCCAGAACCGCAGGGGGAAAACTTGTTGTAGCATCTTCCCTAGGAAAGTAAACACACCCTCCATTCCAACTGCCCTCTGCAGCAGAGCCCACTGCTAGACAGCACACACACACGCGTGCAACACACACATGTGTGCACACACTTCCATTCTGCTACTGAGTGCCCCGCTGTTAAACACGTGCCCGGCTCTGCAGGCCTTCGCAGGACACCGGGACTCTCTGAGCCCCTCCCCGGGGGACGCAGGCCTGAGCTCCTACAGCACTGAGCCTTCCTCCTCCTGGCCCCTCACCCGAGGAAGGTGACAGCACTCTCCACAAGCAACACCAGCCCCTCCCCACCCCACCCGTCTCCCACCTCCTTCCGCCACTGCGGATCAGCACTCCCGGGAGCCCCCCGGCTAACCAGCAGCATCTCACGCGGTTGCCATCCCTCCCGGACACGGCCCTGGCAGCTCTGCAGAGGGCTGCAGAGACCACGCCCTGGGCCACAGGGGCTACAGCCGTGGACTTGGCCCCGGGATCTGAGGGACCCCTCAGGGTCTGCAGCGACCGTCCTCACTTTCCTCTCTTCAGCCACACGTTGCTGTCAGCCCCACACACACACCCTCTCCGGGCCCTTAGACCGTGGGGCCGGGGGGGCACATTAAGCCAGGGTCCTCCCGACCCTGCCCTGGGCCCGCTACACACACCCCGAGCTCCTTCCCGCTTCCCAGACTTCGCTTGTGCCTTTCTCTCTCCTCTTCCTGGCCCGCCTGCCTCCTCCAGAACCTGCCTCAAGACGCTCGGTCCAGGCAGGTCTCCCGTCCTCCGTCCTCACACTAAGCCCTCCAGGGCCACAGTCCTGCCCTTGGCTCCAGCCTGAGCCGGGGATCCTGCTGAGGCGTTGAGAGGTGGCCCAGGCAGGCAGGGAAGTCTGGAACAGACACCCTGCACCCCGTCCTCCCGGAGCCGGCAGCTTGGCCTGGAGGATCCGTGAGCGAGTGTGCTGGGCTCAGGGCATGTGCCAGGGCCGCGCTCAGCCAGGCCGCTTCTCGTCTGCCCGTCCCGGGAAAGGTGGCACCACTACAACCCAGCAGGCCCCGCTGGCTCCCGGCTTCCCAACACGGATGAGAAGCTGCCTGGGACCTGGCAGGCTGCAGCCCCAGCCCAGCTCCACAGTCCTAGCCAACCTGGGCTCTGGCAATTGTGTGTATGTGTGTGCCTGTGCATGTTTATGCACGTGCTTGTGTGCACACGCGTGTGTCTTCAAAGACTTTCTTCCAAATTTGCAAAATAAAGACATCTGTAACATAAAAATAAGAGAGCCCACTGGCTGCAATCTGCCACTGTACTTTTGCTGGGACCCTCCGTTGAGCGCGAGTGTAATCCGTGAGATGATATAAGCGCTAATAACATTTTCCGGGGAAGCATTTCTCACCGTTACAAACACACGCTGCTATTAAGCGGTGTATCTGTTAGCATTGATGAGACGTAGATGACCCGGCTTCTGCAACGAGATGGGAACAGGCTGATTCTTTTCCCCTCTACGCTGTTCGGCTTCTGAAAAAGAATTAGCCGTAACGTGCTGAACATGCTGCACAATTCTGAGTTAATCTTGAAAACTCCTTTGTGATCCCTCTGCTATTAAAGACTTTAAATATCTTTATTCTCTTTTAATAGAGCGATTCATCAACGTGTTCCTCTAAAAGGTAAGTAACGTAGACAGATTCGGGGGGAGGGGCCGCGTCCACAGGAAGGCTCCGGCACAACGAAGATGCTCAATGCTGTACCCAGCACTTAGTAGGTGCTTAATAAGTGGATATTCGTTGACTCCTTGAAAGTCCCTAATATGCATAAAATACATATTCAATATCACGTCAAGACTTTAAGGAAAGAGGTGCTTACTCATCACTTCCTGTTTAATTTCGGGTAGACGCTGACGCCCTCAGGGAGGGGGGGAAGGGGGGAGGGGGGTGTCTCCGCCCGGCTCGGACCTCGGACTGTGCCCGAGCGCCGCCCGCCGCCGAGCCGCGCCACCTTCTCCCGCGCCGGCGAGCGGCAGCGCAAGAAAAACCGGAAAACGATGCGTTTTGTTCCCAAGCACTCAGGCGGTGCCCGCTGTGTGTGTGACAGAGCCCGGGACGCGGAGGAGACGGAGCACGCCTGCTCCGAGGCCTCAGTCCACAAGAGACGCGACCAGAGAGGCAGAGCCGAGCACGGCGCTGCCCGCACAGCACGGTCCCCAAGGAGAGGCCCACGGCGGCGGGCTGCGTGCGTCCCTCCCACGGCACGGCCGTCCTGGGCAGGCAAAGCCTCTTCGAACCAGACACCGTCACACACGCCCGGCACGGCCACCACTGGGTCTTCCTTGGTCCTTACCTCTGGGTTACAGCAACAGTCCGAGGCCGGGGCGGTGAGGACGCCGGTCGCTCGGGACGTGGGCGCTGGCCATTCTGCCTCCACACAGCCGAGAAGGCCGAACATCGAGGACGGGCGGCGGCAGCTGCTTCTGCCCTAATTTGTCGCTGCTGTTCTCCGTTCACTCCACCAGCACAGACCGAGCGCCTTCTGTGAACCCAGCTGTGTGCTAGACCTGGGGACGAGGGACAGCCGGGCCTGTCCTGTCCACACCCCAGGAGCTAAGGGCCCCAGGCGGAGACGGGAGACCGAGGCAGGGTGGCCCCCTGCTGAGGGCTCCCCGAGTGCCAGGCCCTGGGCAGGGCCTGCTTCAGACAAACCTGCCAACCTCCCGGCGGGCCCCGAGATGGGAGCTCCTGGCCCCGTTTCACAGCTGAGAAAACTGAGGCTTTTAAAGGGGACAAGTGGTCACACGGCTAGTAAGTGGCAGAGCAGGGACTTAAACCCAGGCTGCCCAGTTCTGAAGCCTAAGCTCTTCCCTGACCTGGCGAATGCAACCAGTATCTTGGACCTGATCACATCATAGGACGGGATGTTTCCCGAACCGCGGACCATCCTCCCACCCAGCCAGCCAAGCGCCATCGACCACACGAGGGTAGGGACTCCTAAGAGCAGCCTTGCCTTACCCCAGAGGCACAGGTCTGCGGCCAAGCCCTCCAGCAGGTGGGTGGACCAGGAATACAATCACGGACATGGGCGAGTGCCCACCTGCCAGCCCGTCTCCCCTTGCTAGCAGAAGGCCGGCGTGTCCAGGCATCCACGCAGCAGGAAGGCTGGCCCATGTCCCAGCTCCGCCACACGACGCAAAGCTGGATTAACCTTAAACCTATTAGGGCAGTTGCGTGCATTTTGCTGACGACTGGCTTAGGAATGGGCACATGACAAAATTCCAGCCAAGGAGACATTGCTCAGGAGAGCAAATCTGTTGGAGAAGCCTCTGGGAATGGTTTCTTAGCTCTCGAACAGAGACACAAGGACCATTTTTCACCTATCAGATTGGCAAGAATCCCAAATGCTGAGAGCACGCTCTGCTGGCGTGGGGAGGCAGGCCCCTCGTACCTTGCTGATGGGAGCATAAGCCGGTGCCAAGCCCAGGAAGGGTGATTTGACAGTATCTGTCAAGGTTACAAATGCATATCCCTCCTGCCCTGGCAATACTACGTCTGGGAATTAATCCTACAGGAATACTAGCCTATTTGTAGAACTGGTTATAACAGCAAAGATTGGAAACAACCTAAATATCTATCAAAAGATAACTGGTTGAACAAATAAGATTGTATCTGTATAATGCAATGTGATATAGCTGTAAAAATAACATGGAAGATGCACTTTAGGTATCAAAATGTTTCACTGAGTAATAAAAAAGCAAAGTGTCAAAAATGCATAAGAGTATGCTATTACTTAGGAAAAATGGGAATGGGGTAGATAAAACTATATATTTATATTTGCTTGTGATATATCATATTATATGATAAGATTCTGGAAGAATTCCCAAGCAATTTCTATTAGTGAGTGGATAAGGACAGGAGTAATAGCTATCTTTTTGCATACCTTTTAAGTGTTTTAGATTTACAAACCTGCGGATATAACATCTACAAGGACAATTATATGTTTTAAAAGAGGGTTCAAGGAGGAAGGGATACTATCTTTTCTGCCTGTGGACACTTGTATGTGAGGACATGAGGCCTGGGTAGAACCACGGCAGCAATTTTGTGGCCATGAGGGCATTAGGGCGGGGTGGAAAATGGAAAGAACCTGTGCCCTCCGTGATACGGTTGAGAATTAACCAAACCTGGAGCTGCCCTCCCTCAGAGCTTCTTGTTAGAGGAGATAAATCCCTTTCTTGTTTAAGCCATTTGAGTTGGGTTTTCTGTTACATACGGTGGCATTCCAGGGAGGAAGCTGGGCCCTGGTAAAGGCCTTCCTTGTGAGGACACAGGACAGACGGAGGACCTGTGCCCGGCCTGTGCTCCTGCTGCCAGGAAGAGATGTAGCAGCTCAGGGCAGACGCAGAGGATGACACATACACATCTGTCTCTGCTCCTCCTCTCCCCGGGAAAACCCCCTAAAATGAATAGCAGTGAGCACCTTCCAGTGACGGAAACCCACAAGGACAAAGAAGAGGGAGCGCGACAGAAGACAAGTTATGTCAACAAGAGCCTGGAAGCTGGAAAGCAGAGGCAAGAGCAAGCAGACGTCACAGATAGGAAGAAGCTAAAACCAAGCCTGGGCATGGCTGAGCGAGTCTATTCAGAACCAGGAAACCCAGGAAGTGAGAAAGTACCACCTGCCTCCGAAGGCAGAGGCCTGGGGTGGGGCTAAAACCCGGAGGATCTTAAAATTCAACAATAAAAAAAAAATACGCCCAATTAAAAAATGGGCAAAAGATTTGAACAGACAGCTCATCAAAGGAGGTATACAGTTGGCAAATAAGCATCGTGTCACTAGAGAACTGCAGATTAAAGCAGTAAGACACCACGCACGAAAATCCAGGACGCTGACAACACCCAACGCTGGTGAGGACATGGAGCGCCAGGAACTCCCACTCACGCCGGTGGGAATGCAAATTGCAGAGCCACTGTGGAAGGCAACACGGCAGTTTCTTACAAACTGAACATGCTCTTACCATAGGATACAGCAATTGCACTCCTCGGTGTTAACTCACGTGAGTGTTGAACGCTTATGTCTACACAAACACCTGCACGTGGGTGTTTATAGCAGCTGTACTTGTAATTGCCAAAGCCTGAAAGCAGCCCAGGTAGTAGGTGAATGGATAAACAAGCTACGGTACATCCAGATGATGGACTATTATTCAGTGGTTAAAAAGAAATGAGCTGTCAAACCACGAGAAGACACGAAGGAACCTTAAATGCACGTTACTAAGAGAAAGAAGCCAATCTGAAAAGTCTACATACTGTGTGATTCCAACTCTATGACAGTCTGGAAAAGGCAAAAATAGGGAGACAATAAAAAGATCAGTGGTGGCTGGGGTTAGGGAAGGGAGGGATGAATGGGTGGAGCACAGAGGATTTTTATGGCAGTGACGTTACTTTGTATGGTCCTATAACGGTGGATACATGTCATTATACGATTGTCCAAACCCATAAAACGTGCAACACCAAGAACGAACCCTAATATAAACAGTGGAGTTCAGCGATACATGTCATTGTATGTTCATCCATCATAACCCGTGTGTCAGAGGGGGAGGCTATGCATGTGTAGGGGCAGGAGGAACATGGGAAATGTCCGTACCTTCCTCCCAATTTTGCTGCAAACCTAAAACTGCCCTAAAAAAATAAAATCTATTAAACAAACATAAAAAGAAAACAGGAGAACATAGGGAAAGTCCGCATGAGAACTAGAAATTCGACCCCGACCTCCTAGCAGGAGGACCACCCTACCCCCACCACGAAAAACGATGGGAGATGAACTCTCCGGAGAGTTCGGGCCTAAGAGGTTCTAGACTCGGGGCCGCAGACACAGCTGAGCATGGGGGTGAGGGGCCGTGTTAAACACAGGGAGGTGAAGGGTAAGTCTGTAAGCTGGATGATGAACACTCACACCACCTTCTCCCACTGAGCTTCCAGAAGGTTCTCAGCCAGACCGCCACCCCTCCCCCAGGCAAATGGTGGGAGGAATTCTCTCTGGGAAACTTGCTCACCCCAAGAGAAAAGACCTAAAGATACTGACTCTGGGGGATCCCACAGCAAAATAGCCAAGTCCCTGCACGCCAGTCACCCTGTACAGGCCACTACTCAGCGAGCCGCACCCAGGCTCACAGAGCTGCCAACGAGCTACCTGGTCCTCACTCCTGGTGAGCACAGCCAGAGATCACCAGACTCTCGAGAAAAGTCTCTTAACTGAAAGACAAGTCAAAGCAAACAGAGGGGGAAAAAAAGAATGCCAAAGGAAATACTTTACAGGAAACAGAAGAAAAAGATATATATATATATAATATATAAAATATATATAATATATATAGTATAACAATATATATTATAATATATAATATATTATAATATATTATATAATGTATTGTATATTATTATATATTATATAATATATATTATATATAATGTATGTATTTTAATATCCTCAACAAATTAGAAGATATTATAGTCATGAAATAAGAATAAGGGGATTATTAATATAAAAATGAACGTTCAGAAAACACAAAAAAATTCTTGGAAATTAAAAATATAATAGCAGAAAAAATTTTAATTCAACAAAATATTTGAAAAATAAAGTGGAGGAAATCTTCATAAAAATCGGGGCTGGGGAGGTAGAAAATAAGAAAGATGGTTCATTCAAAAGGTCCTTCATTCATCATAAAATTGTAGTTATAGAAAAAGAAAATAAAGAAAACAGAAAGGATGCAATTAGCAAAAAAAATAACACAAGATGTTGCTCCAGAACTGAAGGGAACATACCCCAAGATTTCCCAGATCCTCCAAGTCCGTGGCAGTGGGAATGACACAAGAAAAGGAAAATCCTTTCCAAGGAGCATCACCGTGAGCTGTAGAACAGACACAGAGAAAAATCCCAAAAACTTCCAAAGAAAATAAGCAGCTCACACACCCCTCGGAATCTGAACGGCCCCTGATGTCTCAGCAACAATGGAAACTGGAAGACAATAGAACAATGGCCTCGAATTTCTGAGGGAAAGTGATTTACAATCTAGAGGCAGCCACACTGTCCATCAAGAGCAAGGCCAGAATAAAGGCGTTACAGATAAACAAGGTCAAGAAACTCACCACCTACTCTGCCTTTCTCAAGAAGTTCCCAAAGTACTTCCCCCAAAGAAGAGGAAAATGCAAAAAACAGCATGATCCAAAAAGTGGGATCCAGGGTCCGGGGGGCGGGGGCCCCCGGAAGATGGTGACGGAAAGTTCTAGAGTGAAAATCTGCTACAGAACAACAGTACAGGCAGGGCTGGAAGGCTCTGCAGGGCTGTCTGAAAAATAAGCAAACAAACACAGCAAGTAGATTGCCCGGTGTGTTTGAAATATTCAGAGCTTTTCAGCTCTGTCATGGAGTTTGGAAAATAATTTTTAATAGGTACACGTAAAACAAATAAAAGAAAAGAAACGGGGCAATTATTAACTTCTGAGAAAATTAAAAGTCATACAAGAAAGAAAAATATAATCATAGTAAGGCATGTGGCTCGCTGTGAGTGATGGCTATGCGGTCATGGTAACGTAAACGCTGAACACTGATTTAGCCCTGAATGAAGATTTAACATTCTCCAGAAGACGGGGGAGGGGAAGCTGGGCGAGGTGGGCCTGGGGCTGCCACGTGCACAACAAACATAAAAAAGCCTTCCCTTCCGCAATGGCGAGCCAATGCATCATATCCAAAATGGGGGGAAAGGTCAAGAAATAGCAGTTAAATCAAGTTGTATAGAAACGTGGATAAAACAGAAGACAAACTAGCTTAAATGCTGAAAACTGCGGAAACCCGGGAGCTGGGAGCAAGAGGGAGGGGGCAGGGCCCTGCCGTCTTTCCTCATAAGCCCAGCAGTCCTATCGCGATGCCCAGGGGCGCAGAACCTTGCGTGGAAAGTTACAGAAGAAACGCACCCGCAGGTGTCTGCCGATCTCCTGGCCTGCGGTCAGGTCCGCAGCCGCGCCGGGAGCCTGTACCGCCAAGGACCCGGCGCCCGACCTGGGAACTTACGAGGCCAGAGGAGGAAGCAGGCCGTTTGCAACACTGCAGCTGGCACAAACAGCGGGGTGTGAGCGGGCAGCCCTGGCCGGGAGTCTTTGCTCTGTGTATGCACTTATTTCTCCAGATCTTAGAGCTGGCTGCTTGGGACGACAGTGTGCCCGGTTTAAATCTCAACAGACCCCGACAAGTGGCCCTCCACGAAGGTTGTAGCGACAGGGACACTCCCACCAGCAGTGAGGAGCGCCCTCCCTCATCCTCGCTGACGCTCGACGATAGCGATCTTTTTAATGTCTGCAAAGCCGCTAGGTGAAAAAAAAAAAAAATTGCATCTCTTTTTTTAAAATTTGTATCTTTATAATTAGTGGAGTGTATTCTATAGCAAATAAACTAGGGAATGCCCTGCAAGTGTTAAGAAGGGCAAGGCGTCGGCATGAAAATAACCTCCATGTTGCGTTACTGTTCAGCGGAGCAAGTTGCAAATAATATTGTACCCGATGATACCATTTATGCTCAGAAACATATACCCCCCAAAATGCCCTGTGTGTGTGTGTGTGTGTGTGTGTGTGTGTGTGTGTGTGTGTGTCAATTCATGGGAAAAGTTGTGAGATGAGACACAGCGAACCTCAACCACGGTCCCCGCTGTGGGAGGGAGGGAGTCAGATGGGTGGCACAGGGGACGTCTCAAGGTGGACTTTCGCTTTCTCCGTGCGGGTAGAAAGCAGCACCTGTAGCGGGGAAAATAATGTTCCTTCCGCTCTTCCGAGTCGGTAGCTAGGGCCGCTGTAACCAAAGACACACTAACAAGAGGAAAACAAGCCGAAGTTTGTTTTCGTGGCTATCTCCCATAGACATGGGCAAAAACGCAGGGAAAGGGCAGTTCTCACAGAGGTGGCTGCGACTCCAGGGCGTGCGGCATCTTAGGAGAGAACCACGCATTTCTACAGGAGCGGCGAGACAGAAGGCGAGAAGACCCAGGGTCTCCGAGGGAGGCGGACGGCAGTGCGGCCCAGGCTGATCCAGGTCTGAGCCGTCTTAGGCGATCGGCCGTCTTAGGCGATCGGCCTTCGTCCCCCCTGGCGGAGAGGGCAGGAAGGACGCTGCTGTAGACTTACGTCCCGCTTTTAGGGGAGTAAAGGCAGGGCGGGGAGCTTTTCTTGTACCTGCGGCTTCCCAATTGCCTTGGGCTTGACATAATCCTCATGCCAAAGGGGCATCTTATTCCGCGGCCCTTGGCAAGGTAGCCCAGGAATCCAACACGCGGGCTCTGCGCCCGCCTGCCTGGGTTCCACACCCCCCGTGTGGTGTTGGGCAAGGGCTCCGTTTTCTGTTCTGTACAACAGGGGTTACATCTGCCCCAGGGATTGTACGGGGATTAAATGTATTAGACGCACACACACACCGTGCACACAGACGCAAGTGCTCAGCGCAGCCCAGGGTGCGCACGCGGTACCAGCCCAACGAGGAGCTCGCGGAGCATGGAGGCCACTGCCAGACGCCAGAGAGGACAGAGGAGGATGAAGCACCCTGGGGCCCGGCCCTGCCCTTGCCAGTGGGTGACGACTCTGGCCCATCCCTTACCTCTCAGAGCCTCAGTTTCCCACTTGTGCCACGTGGGGCAGGAGGCAGGCCGGGCACGAGGCTGCGTTGTCTTAGAGAGCTGCCATTCGCTGTACCAGCCCCTCCTCCCCTCGGGCTGTGTCCCCACCTCCATGCCTGCTCCAGACCCCCCAGGGTCCGTGGGCCGTGCACCCTGAGCCCTGGGGCCCACACTGCCAAGCCCAGAGCCTGCTGCAGCCCAGGTCCAGCCACGCCAGGTCTTCCCTGAGCCCACCATTCCAGAGCCCCGTCCCCTCCTGCTATCACCTACCCGGAGGCCCCGAGGTCTCGCCCTCCACACCCAGACCCTGCCCCCCTGTCTCCTGCAGGAGCCAGGCTGCGTGTGGGGCACAACTGCTTCACGGGCTTCACGTTCAAAACAGTGCTCTTTCCATCCCAGCCGGGCCCTGCGCCCTCAAAGTGGCTTCTCCTCCACCCGAACTGCACATAGTTTTGGGGTTGGAGCAACTGGGCGGCTGCCACCCTCTGCCCACATAACCCTCCACCTCCACCCACCTCTCGGAGAGCCAGGCCCCCGTCCGGCTGCAGCCAGAGCTGCGTGTCAGAGCCCACCCCACGGGTGCCCGCTCAGCGCCTCCTCTCTTTACAGCGCTCCCCACGAAGGTGCTTTTAGCCTGGTTTAAAAGCTGTAAAAGTGTTCGCAGTGGTTTCCCCGTTTTTCTGGGCTCTTTCAGATGATAATAGTTTTAATTATAATAATCATTATAGCATAATACCTTCAATTTGGGCAATCAGCTCCATTCAGAACATGCAAACGGGAGGAGGGTGAGTTTGGGTCTGGGAACGCGGCTCCCGGCACAGGTGCGGGCGCGGCTGCAGCCTGGCGCGGAGGCAGCTCTGGGCAGAGGCGCCCGGGCCTCCCAGGAGCAGAGCTGGAGGGAACCCTCCAACCCTGGGACCCCCGCCCAGAAATCTCCGGGCCTCCCCAGGAATAACCCTGCCACCCTCAAAGGCCTGTTGCAGTTCCCCACGACCCAGAGAAGGTTCTAGCTCTTCAGTGCTCTCCTGCCCAGTTCCAGGCTCATTTGCACAAAACCCTGCACGCTCACCTGCAGCTGGCCCAGTGTGCGCTCTTCCTGTATAGGAGGGACAACAACTGCCACCACCTGTCATGCACCAGCCTGGCGCCAGCACAGTGCTAACAGGGTGACCAGTTGTCCTGGTATGCCCAGGCCTGCCTCAGTGGCAGCTCTGGAAGCCCGGGACACCTGTGAGTCCTCAGGCAAACAGGGACGGTCACCCAGCGTGCTGGACGCTGGGCATACAGTCCCTGCTCTGACCGAGCCTCGGTCTGGAAGGGACTGGGAGCTTATAAAATATTGACAACAGGGGCCGTTTTAGGGTCCTTGGGCTGCCATGAAAAGTCACGACAAATTGAGTAAGGCAAAACAGCAGACATGTGTTCTCTCGCGGTTCAGGAGCCCACGAGTCCAGAAGGGAGGTTTGGCAGGGCGGGCTCTCCCGGGAGGCTCTGAGGGACCCTGCCAGTGCCTCTCCTGGCACAGGTGGTGGCCGGCAGCCCTCAGCCTGTCCTTGGCTCGTGGCTGCATCCCTCCATCTTCAGGTGGCCTTTTTCTCTGCGTCTCTCTGCGTCTTCCTTCTCTTCTCGTAAGACACCAGTCACTGGATTTAGGGCCCATCCTGAATCCAGGGTGATTTCGCTTCAAGATCCTCAACTAACTGCATCTGTAAAGGCCCTATTGTCAAATAAGGTCACGTTCTAAGGCTCCGGATGGACGTGATTTCGGGGGGACACTATTCGACCCACTACAGGAACAAACTCAATAAATGCCAGCAGGGATCTGGAAAACTCCCAGGAGACGCCCGAGGCTGCAGGGAGAGGAAGGCCCCGTCCGTTCATGCCACAGCGTTCGCCAGGCGCCGCCGCACGCGTGGGGGGGTGGGGGGAGGCACCTGGGCACGGGGCTGGCGTCCCCGCACTGCAGCACTCCTGGCCAGCGCAGAAGGGCACGGCTGGGACATGCCGGCTTGGAAGCACCCGGGCCATTCTGCGTCGGGAGCAGCCCTTGGGGGACCGAGAACGGCGGAGTCCCTGTCACTGGGTGCAGGCACACAAGAGAGGGCCGGTGTTGGGCACAGCAACGGCTCTGACCGGACCCTGAACCGAGGCAGAGATTGGGGTGGCGATTGCAACTCCGTCAGCGCCCCGCTCTTGGCGAGACAGCTGACCACACTGCCCTGCGGCGGACACAGCTAGTCCCCAGCTCCATCCTCGCCCCAGCCCCTCTGTCCCACGCAGGGTTCCGAAGCCTGTGGCAGGGAACCACCGCCGCCCACAGAGCCTGGCAGAGTGAGAAGTCTGGCCCGTGGGACCTGGTGAGGACCCGACAGAAGTGGGGCCTCCCCCGGGGCCAGGCCATTTTGCTGAGGCCAGTCAAGCCTTTGAGGATCACTGGAGCAAGAGTCACAGGGTCCAGTTCTAGGGCTGCCCCCTCCAGAAAGCCCTCCCAGACCTGCCCCTCTTGTGACTAGCTGCAGGACTTTCTCATGGCCGGGGGTTCCCCTCCTCTCGCCTCCTCGACTAGACCGCAGAGGCACGTCTACTTCCCACGTGAAGTGTGCTGTACGTTCCCAGCTCTCCTCCACCGACTCCGGTCACTGCTGCTCAGACCCTGGCCTTCGCCGGGCCGACAAAACAATGCACCAACCCAAATCTCCCCCAAAGAGCCCCGCCCTAGGGCAGAACCAGGTGCCTCCTCAACCCCATCTCCTCCGCTTTAAATGCACGGCGGCCACAAAGCCAGGCAGTATAGCCTTTTCCTTTTTAACACACAGGGACAGTTCCTTCTGTGCGACCTGCTTTAAGAGGCAGGCACAGGACTTACAAAGCACAGGTCACACCAACCCGTGCGAGTCTCTCTTTAGGGCTGCGTCTTTCCAACAGGCCGTGCAGGGCTGCGGCGCCCTGGAAGATCAATGCGCGTGCCAGCGCCAACACGCTCACCAGGCGTCCTGTCTCCGACGGCACCTCACACACACGCACACACGCACTCACACACACGCACACTCACACACACGCACACGCACACACTCACACACGCACACACACACACACACAGGCACACACACTCACACACGCACACACGCACACGCATGCACTCACACACACGCACACACACTCACGCACACGCATGCACACACAGACACGCGCACGCGCGCGCAGACACACGCACATGCACAGTCACACACACGCACACAGACACACACACACACACGCTCACACACAGACACAGGCACGCGCACACACACAGACACACGCACATGCACAGTCACACACGCACACAGACACACACACAAACGCACGCGCAAACAGACACACGCACATGCAGTCACACACGCACACAGACACACACTCACAGACACACACGCTCACACAGACACACACGGACAGACACACACACACAGACACACACACAGACACTCACACACACACACAGACACACACGGGCAGACACACACAGACACACACGCGCACACGCACACACACACACACACGCAGCTCCCGAGGCTGACTGGCCTCTCCTCTGGCCACCATCAGAAGGTGGCGTGGCCTCGGTCTCCTGCCCTCTCCTCTGTGCCAGCCGACGGACGCCTGTCCTGCACCCAGCCGCCGCGACTCGGACGCTGTTCCCATGTACCAAAGGCCAGCTCGCCAAGCCCACAGGGTAGTAGGGGAGCACAGGGACGAGGCCTTGTCCCCTCCCCGCGGAACTTTTATGCAAAGATTGGTTAGTCTTGTTGCTCCCCTGCTTGAAACGCTGGCACGGCCCCTTGTGGCTTTTAGGACAAGGACTCTCAGCTCGCAGGCCCCAAGTCCCCTGAGCTGAGCTGAGCTGCACTGAGGACACCATGAGCTCTCCAGGCCCCGAGCTCCTCCCTCCCAGCCTTGCCACCTGGGACAGTCCCCTCCCCGCTGCCTGTGCCCCCTAGCGCACCTGCTTGGTGGCCATTTGCTGGCTGCCAAGACGGCGGTTCCGTGAGGAGCAGAGCCCTGAAGCCCACGCGGGCCTGGCACACAGAGGCGCTCGATAATTCCCACTGGTTGACTAAAAAAGAATCATCACTGGCTCTTTCTGACTGTAAGGGTCACTGCCCTGGTAGGAGGGGGCTGTGGAGGACGGAGGTGACCAGGACGGATGCGGGGGGACATGCCAAGGCCCCGCCAGGGACACAGGTGGACAGGGCAGCCCAGGGGCCAGCTCTGCCTCCCAGCCCTGCGTGGTCTCCAACAGGCTTCCTGGAACTTTCTGACCCTCTGTTTCTTCGTCTTTAAAACTCCAGCAGGAGGCCGAGGCAGAAGGATTGCTTGAGCCCGAGAGTTTGAGGCTCAGCCTGGGCAACGTATCGAGATCTCGTCTCTTAAAAAATAAAGAAGAAACCCAGTGGCAAACTTTTCATAACGAGTGGAGGCGACATCCACAGTGGGAAGAGCGAAGACCGGCTGCCCCTCGTCCCGCCCATCTGGGCGCGGCTCCCGGCTGCACCCTGCATCTGCATGGCCGTCTACACAGTCTGTAAATCCTCCCGGTTAATATTCTCCATGATCTGCCCGCAGCGGTTTTCGTCATGAACGTGTTTGGTTTCAGGACACACGGCGTGCTCTGGAGGCACACGCGCACTTCGTCATCTCCGAGGGCCGTAACTGATGCCGGATTGAGAAGTTGCCCCGCCGAACAACTGCGCCGAGCACCACCACTGACTCGGTCTTGCTGGCAGCGGGAAAGGCTGCTTTGAACCGCGGCTGCAGCCGAGAGGGCTCGACCAGGCTAAACAGGTCTAATTTCTGTACCTCCCTGGACAGACTCTGTGTGCTGTTCTGTCTCGGCGATTAAGTCTCAATTTCCCAGGCCCCAGTAAACCTGGGACTGGAAGAAAGTCCAAGTCCACGAGGGCCACCTGGGGTGTTCCCGGTCCCCACACGCACGAGGGCCCTGCCTGCCTGGGCTCCCTGCATGACACCAGCCATGACACCGCGTGCGCCAGGCGCCACGACTGCGTGATGCTCATTTGCAAGTGCGAGCCGCGTGCACAGCCTTTATTTTCCTTATTTCAGCATATTACGGGGGTACAAACGTTTGGGTTACGTATATATCCCTTGCCCCACCCGAGTCAGAGCTTCAAGCGTGTCCATCCCCCAGGCGGTGCACACCACACCCGTTAGGTGTGTATGTGTACACCATGGAGTTCTATTTAGCCACAAAAAACAATGGTGATCTAGCACCTCTTGTGTTATCCTGGATAGAGCTGGAGCCCATGCTACTAAGCGAAATATCCCAAGATGAAAAAACATGCACAGCCTTTTAAAAAAAAACAACCAGCCAAGTTGAGAGACATCGAAGCCAGACTCCAGCTGGAGGCCCTGCGGCCGCCTCCCAGAGGACAGCACTCGAGGCACCAATGAGGCCCCGCTGGCCGCTACCCAGCAGTCCCGGCCCCCGGAAGGGCACGCTCTGTAAGTCCCAGGCACTGCTATGCGGGGAAGTGTTTATTATTGTTATACTTTTGCAAAACAGGCGAGAGTGTAGTAGAAAGCAGGTGTCCAGAAACCTCCCTCTAAACTTGTATCCCGCCTGCCACCTTCCTCAGACCCCCAACATTTTAGCTCGTGCAGTTAGTTGGGGTTTGGCTGCTGCGATGTCTCTGGCTTGGGGAAGACGCTTTTCCCACCAGGATCTGCTCTGTCCCGAGAACTGGGCCGCAGACGCCGGAGGGGGCAGCGCTGGGCTGCCCCCACTCCACCACCCTCCGCAAACGCTCCGCAAATGCTGCCCGTGGCCATCAGCGCGGAAGACCCAGGCCCAGCCTTTGGCTTCAGGACTGGCAGCCAGATCTCTGCTCTGGAAGGCCCACCCTCTGCTCCCTGTGCCCCCAGAAAAGGGTCCAGGGTCCCCAGAGTTCTGGCCCTCTGGCCGTCATCACCCCTGACCACACGGATGCCCGGACGCTGAGCCACCCACTGTCCACCAACTCTCCTGCTCAGGACGGTCCGGGACCCCTGGGCTCTGGAGAACAGCAGTAGTGCCCACGTAGGCACAGGGAGCTCGGGGGCAATGTCCACCTCCCTGGCAAGCGGGGGAAGCGAGGCGGACCAGAGCCCCTGCAGCATCTTGCCCGAGCTGCATGGGGTGGCAGCTTCACCTCTGCACCTGGGACTGTCCTGTGTTCCCTGTGTGTAGCTGAGACGAGGCTGACAAGCCTGATCACTCATGCCCTTCTTCCGCACAGCCCGGCAAAAGCGTCCGTTGCCCGGGAAGGGCTGAGAGTCCTGGACGCTGCATGGGGAGGGGGATTCCCACCGCGCAAGGCGACTAAGCAACAGAGTCTCCTGCAGCTGAAGGTCACATGGACGGGGGGTGGGGGTGCAGCCAGAGAAGACAGGAGGTCTCATCCCCTCCTCCCCCACACGGGGACCCTAGAAAAGCTCGTGAGGGCGGAGGCCAGCCCTGCCGCCTCGGCTCCCCCTGCAGCTCCTCCGCCAGAAACCGGGAGGTTAATAAAACACAGCGCTCGGGTCTCCCAGGGGACGACTCCTGGCTGCCTCTGAAGTTTACAAAAGCAGCGTTTCCCATGCCTCAAAGGCTCCTGCCGTGGCTCCCTGTGAATTATTACACTGCAGGTTTTCAGGACATTCTCACTGCAGTGCCTTGGGAATTAGAGTAATTGTATTTTATCTGTTTGCCGAGAGTTTTCAGTAAACTCCTTTAATGTACTTTAAAACTTACGGCCCCGAATAGCGCCGTGCGTGCCTTCTAGCGTGTGCGCCAGGCAGGCACGAGCGCAAGGTGATCTATGTGGCTGGAGAGGACGCTGTTCGTATATTTACTCCCTCTACCCAAACACACATTCATCTTGGTGACGCTGCTCACCGCACAGCCCCCAAGAGGAGCAGCGTGAAGGTCACAGGCGCAGGCTTTCCTCCAAGACGGCCTCCTCGGCTTGCGGAAGGCTCCCAAGGTAGCTCCTGTGCCAGAGGATTCCTCGGCCTAGGAGAGCAGATGTCCCCACTCTGTCCCTACAAGTCAGGACCCACGGCAGGTGAACCATCTGTGGGGCTCCCTCCCTCCCTCTGCTCAGTGTCCCCCCCAGAGCGGCCCACTCCTGCTCCTCCATCTCACCCAGGACCCCTCCCCGCCCTTGCTGCTCCGTTTCACTTCCCGGCATTCACCGCTTCCTGCACACCCACTCCTTTACTGTCTGTTGCCCCGCCCCGCCCGCCCCCAGGTGCAAGGTGAGCTCCATGACAGCAGGGACCGCGGCCTATTTTTGTCGCTGCTCCGTGTGTCCCAGCCCCTAGAGCGGGGCCTGCCGCGCAGTCGGTGCTCTGGAGTATTTGCCTAAGAGCCTGACCTCATCGCCGTCTCGCAGAGAAACAGGTGGGAGGGGCTGGGAGGCCGTCTGTCCGTCCGCGGGTCCACAGCCCTGGCAAGTTGCCTCTGAGCTCCTCCCAGCCTGCGTGAGGACCCACTGGGCACAGGGCCCCAGCACCTGGCTTTCCGGCTTCGCGCACCCTGAGCAGTGGCCGTGTGGGGGGCGGGGGACAGCGTGTGCAAAGGCCTGAGGACCGGCCCCATGGCTACCTGCTGTCCTGGACCCCTCCAGGAACAGGTAACAGGGAATCGGACGTTGTCTGCCCTTCCGGGTCCGGGACCGCCCCCTGCCTCCCGCAGGCCCACCTAAAACAGCCCCCGCAGCTCAGCCGTCCGGCATGGCCACCACCAGCCACAGGTGGCTACCGAACTGTGACTGTTAACAGTATAAATCGATTTGTGCAAGTACAAAATACACTCTGGATTTCAAAGACTTTGTGCAAAACAAGAATGCAAACGTGAACTCTCATTAACAGTTTCATATATTGATTACACATTGAATGATAGTATTTTGGATTCATTGGCTTAAATAAAAAGTATATTCCAATTAGTGGTCCCTGTTCCTTTTTTTTTTCCTTTTGAGAAAGAGTCTCACTCTGTTGCCCTGGCTGGAGTGCCATGGCGTCAGCCTAGCTCACAGCAACCTCAAACTCCTGGGCTCAAGCAATCCTGCTATCTCAGCCTCCCGAGTAGCTGGGACTAGAGGCATGCGCCACCATGCCCGGCTAATTTTTTCTAGATATTTTTAGTTGGCCAATTAATTTCTCTCTATTTTTAATAGAGACGGGGTCTCGCTCTTGCTCAGGCTGGTCTTGAACTCCTGACCTTGAGCGATCCTCCCTCCTCAGCCTCCCAGGGTGCTAGGATTACAGGCATGAGCCACTGCATCCAGCCTCCCTGTTCCTTTTTACTTTGTTAATGTGGCTACTAGAAAATTTGAAAACGTGTGGCTCCCACTGTGTGTGTATAGGACGGTGCTGATGTAGAGGGGAAATCCTCTTGGTGCAGTTCCGACCACGGGGCGATGGGGGAGAGACAGGGGATGGCCTCCCTCTGCAGCCCCCAGCTCCGGCCCCAGAGAGCTCGCTGTACCCGAGCATCACAGCCAACAAGAGGGCCAGGAAGCGCTGGACCTCGAGTCCCCCGTGGCCAGGGCCTCAGACGCGGGCTGGGGGTCAGCCATGCCTGCTCCTGTGAGGCCCCCTTCCAGACGTGGCCTTCACACCCACAGGGCCCCAAGCACTGCCACTCCCCTGCGTGCGTGTCTCGAGAGGTGGAATGCATGGAGCTGGAGGGGGTGTCGGAGACGGGAGCCTGCCTCTGCAGACTGCAGTCTCCGCCCAGGCTGCAGTGATGGAGATGTGGAGCCCAGCGTGGGCGTCCCACGAGCACGGTTTCTTCTGGCCGTGTCCCCAGCGCTCGGTGGCAGGTCTCGGCCCCCGCACACCAGGCGCGTGGCTGTCTGAGGACGTGGCCTGAGGTGTGGGCCGCGGCATCTGGGACGTGGCACTTTGTTTTTAAAAATAAGCTGAGCCCCGCGTTTCTGGCACTAATGACTCTCAGATCCTGTCACCCTTAAAAATATCCTCCCAGGATGGCGGTTGTCACTGCATTTTTAGCACATAGTGACTATTTCCAAGGCTGCAAAGATTCCGGGGCCCCTGCTGGGGCGGAGATGGCAGATGTGAGAGTCTGTGGAGGCAGCAGCAGCAGAAGTGGGACTGTCCCCTCTGAGGCTGGCAGGCCAGGGACTGCGTTTCAGCTGCGGGGGAGGGGCAGGCGGAAAAGTGGAGGGACCTGGCCCATGGCTGCCTGGGTTACCTGCCCTGAGCAGAGCCATTGACCCCCAGACAGGGGGGCTCAGGGACCAGCCATGAGCCCGCCCCAAAGCCACCTCTCACCTCTCCCAGCTACGCACAGGCTTAGAAGTCACTGAGAGTCACCTGGAGGCAGACACTCAGTGCATCTGCAAGTTCCAAATCTCCAGATTTCCCAGCAGGATAAAGAGTTTGATGAGCGAAGCACAGAAAGACCAAGGTCCACATTTACTGCACTTTTGTCCTTTGGGAGATTCAGAGACATCGAGTTGTAGAATAACAAAGATTTAGAAACACAGGTGTCCCGGGGTCAAATTGCAGGGATCCCTTTTCATTCTCTATGAGGTTTTAAACTTTGCAGAGTTTCCCCAAAGTGTCAGAGCTGTCACAGGCGGCTTCTCTCCAAGTGTGAATTATGGGACAGAACACTGAACTTTCATTCCGGTGACTACATCCTCCGGGCCCTGATCACTGCCCAGCAATTTGGAGAAGAGAAACGCACACGGGTTTTCGCCAGCTATACAACATAGGTACAGAGGCTGGGTGAATCCCAAAGCCACCTGTTGGTGTCCGGGATGGGGAAGGAGTGTCAGGCACCGTTTGGGATAGTCTTTGGCGAGAATGGGGTGCAGTGGACCAAGCCAGGGGAGGAGGCTTGGAGAGGGGCTACAGGAGCCACGCACCCACCCCTGCTTCTGGGACTGACCGTGTGGACAGGCCCCTGGGTGCCAGGCTGCAGGTGAGCTGAGCCCTCCCTCTGGCTCTAGGCCATCTCTCTGGCCTCTGAGGATGCTGGATCCAGGGTTCAAGTGCAGCTGGGACGTGAGAGGCTTACAGGCGAGCAGCCCCGAAGCGGGCAGCATCACTGAGCCGGCCCCCGTCTCTGGCCTCCCAGCTTTCAACTCAGCGGGCTCTCGGCCCCCACGGCCAGCAGAGCCTGACGGACATACTCTACCACCTGAGCGGAGCTGGCTGCTGTAGAGAAAGGACTCAAAGAACACAGGGTCCAGGAAAGGTGTAAGATCTGCCTCCCCACCAGCCGACACCTCCCAGTTACGCCGTGGAGGACAGTGGACGCCTAAAAGCACAGACTGGCATCAAAGATGCGTGGGTTCAAAGCCCGGTTCTGCCGCTGTGTGGCTCTGAGAGCTTGCACAGGCGACCCGACCTGCAGAATGAGCATGAGAACGATGCCTGGCGTACCAGCTGGCTGCCAGTCTGCAGTGAGACGCCGCATGGGACAGTCTCTGCCGTTCTAGTGGGCGCCACTGGAGCAGACCCAGGGCCGGCGCGGAGGTGCCGGCCGAGCTCGCTGTGCACTGGCACCAGAGGTGGCAGGGCCAGCACAGGGCCCTGGAGCAAGACTTTCTCGCACACGGAGGCTGCTGCCTTGCCCGTGTGCTCTGGCGCTTCAAGGTCCACCTGGCCAGTGCTCCTTCCAGAACATACCCCAAGCGTGGTCTCCCCACCCCCACCCTGTGCAATGAGCTGGCCGGGGAGCTGCCCTGGTGACCTTGGGGCTCAGGGTCAGAGCACAGAGTCCCCAGGGCCGGAAACGATTCAACGCTTAAGAGAACCCAAGGATGAAGCAAGAAAATGTGCATCCTTTGCAGGTGTGCTTGTGGCAGTGGGGACAATACCTGGGGCTTTTTGCAAACATGTGTCCACCTCCACATCCTTCATATAAATGGAATCAATATTCCCCTCGGATCTCACAAATCTCTCTTACATTATTTGTGGCCGCTCGTGTTTCATTCCTGGCTTTATTTGTTTATGTATTTGCCCTTTCTTTGATCAGTCGGACTAATGGCTTTGAGGGTTTTTTCAAAGGCCTAATTATTGGGTTTGCCCGTCAATACTCATCTTTCCTGCCGTGTTTGTTCAGCTTCATTCCTGCTTTCTCCCCCTCTCTCCCCCAGAGCTAAGATCTTTAATGCAGAGACTTAGTTTACTGTGTGTGTGTGTACATGCGTGTGTATGTGTGTGCATGTGTGCATGTGTGCGTGTGTGTGTTTAATCTTTCCTGGAGATGCAGGGATTTAGAATAACATGGTTTTTCTAAATGAACGGTTTTGGCACCATCCCGTGAGTTTTGATATATTGTACTTTTTAAAAATCATTCTGAGTTCTGTTCTGGAGTTTCTTTTTGGCTTATGCATCATTTAAGGCAATTCTTTTTAATGTCCATGTAGTGCTGTGCCCCGAAATTATATTACTCCGTGTGTATCTAGCCTCCTGGGGCTACGGTTGGGAACGCGGTAAGTGGGATTTCGCCCGCGGTCCCGGCTGCTCTGAAGGAAGCGGCGCGGGTCACGGAGCCCAGGCACCGCCACCGGCTCCGTGGGGGTCTTGGCCACACGAGCCACGCACAGTCGGCCTGCCTTGGGGGCCAGTCTGGGTGTAACTTTGCTTTTTAAAAAGTACCAGTTTAAAAATTATAATTGCAAAGCAAGCTAAACCTTTCATCTCCAAAGGGCAATTCCACCCAAAAAGCACAGCAAACTTTCTCAGTCCTGTTTCTCCACCTTCCATTCCGCCAGCCTCCCACCCCCCTGCAGCCGCACCCACCCTGCAAAACCCTCTCGCCCAGCCCGTAGGCCTGCCGACCTCTTCTGCCCTTCCTCCTCCTCTCGTCAGTCTAAGGCTGAGCACGCACAGCGGGCCCGGGCTGGGGAGGGGGGGTCTGGTCACGCGTGCGAGGGGGTTCTCTGCCTGTCTGAAGCCCGGGGCTGGGGGGCAGATCTGTGAGTCACAACAGCGTTCTGGGGATCTCTGGGGCCTTTGATGTTAGACAGAGAAGACGTGGCCTGGCCGTGGCCCCCTCCCCATCTCCCATGACAGCCAGGAGGCCAGGACACCCTCCCCAGGACACCCCTGCATCGCTGGGAAGTAGCGCACCTGCTGTCCAGTCCAGGCCCGTCCTTCCTGGGGTCGTCCCCACCCCGCCCCAGCCGGCAGCCCCAGCTGGCACTGCACTCACTCCAGAGACTGGCCTGGCCTGTCTCAACTCCCCCTCTCCCAAAGGCAGGAGAAAGCATGACAATCCCCGCCAGAGAGAGGGACTTCATGCTGCTCCTGCCCCAGAGAGTTCCTATGCTGGTCCCACTTCTGGGCGAGCTCTTGAGCACGTACTAGGCGTCAAGCACTATGCTGAGTGCTTTACATACATTGTTCATTACAGCCTCACAATAACCATCTGAGACAGATATTATCCCCATTTCAGATGAGAAGACTCGAGGCTCAGAAAGCTTAGCTTACTCAGCATGCAGACCTAGGGCTCATATCCAGGGCTACCTGACTCCAGCGTCCCCACCCTCAAGCACCCATTCTTGTGGCTCAGACATCACCGGCTCTGAAAGGCCATCGCTGACCCTGCCCTCTGCTCCTCCCCCACCTCACCAGGCCTCCTCTGGTCCCACAGTCCCCTAGTCACCCTGATCGGTAATTGCTTATTTGCCTTTCTGCCTTTGCCTCCAGACAACGAGCGTCTTCAGGACAGATAGGGATTGAGGTTGTTTGCTGTTCCATCCCCAGCACTTACCAAAGAGCTGAAAAGTCACTAGGTGCTCGATAAATACTGGTTAGATTGGATGGATGGATGGATGGATGGATGGATGGATGGATAGACGGACGGACGGATAGATAGGTGGGTAGGTGAAAAAAAGGTGGGTGGGTTGGTTCATGAGGAGACGGATAGACTGGGTGAGTGGATGGATAAACAGAGGGAGGGAGGGAGGGATGGATAGGTGGGTGGGTTGGTTCATGGGTGGATGGATAGACAGATGGATGGATGGATGGATAAGTGGGTAGGTGAAAAAAAGGTGGGTGGGTTGGTTCATAAGTAGATGGATGGATAGATGGATAGATGGATGGATAGGTGAGTAGGTGAAAAAAAGGTGGGTGGGTTGGTTTATGAGTAGATGGATGGGTGACTGGATGGGTGGATGGATAAACAGAGGGAGGGATGGATGGATGGATAGGTGGGTGGGTAAAAGGAAGGTAGGTGGGTTGGTGCGTGGGTGGGTGGGTGGGTAGATGGATGGATGGGTGGATGGGTGGATAGATGGGTGGATGGGTGGATAGATGGGTGGATGGGTGGATAGATGGGTGGATGGATGGATAGATGGGTGGATAGGTAGATAATTGCTAAATGTTGGGGACATGCAGATTAATAAGACACTTTGCCTGCCCTTGGGGAACACTTGGTCTAGAAGAGGAAAGACAAGCAAAGGATACGGATGCGGGTGACTAGGGATGGGTGGGGCAGGTGGCCAGCTAGTACCAGCCGGCTGGTTCAGGGGGCGCACGCTCTGTGAAACGTCCGCAGACTAAAGCTCTCACAGGCAGGGCCTCAGGTCTGTCAAAGGTTATGCAGTGAACACTGCTGTGAATTTCCTCCCTCCGTGTGTATCTTACAGGATTAGAAACGGTCTCTGAGCTAAAACGCCACATTTACAGTCTGCTCTGAACCTGAGAAATAAAGATGACTGTTGAGAGTACCTTCTGCGAGGTCAGTTCTCTAAACTGCAAAACAGGATTATATTTGGTTAAGGGAGAGTGGGCCCCTTTGGAACGAGACGCTTCACGTGAGGAGAGAGCACCCCCGCGGAGCCCCAGCATGGAAGGGGCGGACCGATTCATGCCGGGAGCCCTGGGAGCCCGGCTAGGCTGGGCCAGGGGGAAGTGGAGGTTAGAGGGCTGGAAAGCTAATTTGGGGCCTGATGGTGATTTGCAGAGAAGGGAGTTCAGACTTTGTTCTGCACGCAGGGAAGTAACACGGACGTTGCAAGGGCAAGGTCGGTGTGTTTACAGGTATGCCTTAGGATGGCACCTTGGGGGTGTGACACGTGCAGAGGACACCTGAGTGGCGGTGGGGGCGTGCCGGCAGGTGGCCTCTCAAGGGCTCTGGCTGGTGACAGGGAGGCTGTGTGTGGCCTAGAGGGTCCGGTGTCCTTGGCACGGCGAGACTCGGGAACTAAATGCCCACGAGCCGCTGCCACCCAGGACAGTTTGCAGGAGCCCAGAGGTGTTTCTGGGGCTGGGCAGAGCGGGGATGGTGGAATGGTCTGAAAATTACAAGCTGTCAGAGAAGTTTTCTGCCTAGTTACACTTTAGCGATTTGGATCTCCAACACTAATTTGAATATTAATCATTTTGAAAAAACACACACATGCAAATATTTTTCCTCTTAAACACCTGTCACCAAGATCCTGATAAATGGCTTGCTCGGCAGCCTGGCTGGCATCTGGAAGCCCGCCCGGCCCTCCCCCTGTTCCGCAGTCTCACCCGCTCCCCCTCCACCGGGCCTCACTGATGCTCTGACCCTCCTCCCTGGCCTCCCTGCTCCGCCCGGAGCTGCCCCCAAAGAGGGAACATTCCCCAGGACATTCCCCGCCGGCTCAGCCGGCACAGGTGCTCCCAGCAGGGTTAGGCCAAGTGTCTCTAGGGATGCAGTCCCCGCCTCCCCCCTCCACGTGTCCCTGGACATTATAAGCTGGACCTGAACATCTGACCCAGAGAAAATAATGAGGGAAAGGTGGAGACAACAGGGAAGTCCTGGACTCCCAGGCAGCAGGTACAGGCAGTACCAGACACGATGCTCACCCAGGAGGAGCCGGCGAGAGGGGTGGGCAGTGCGCACTTCCCCCACCCAGGGTAAGTTCTGCTGTCTAGGCAGCTGAGAGGTTCCTGGAAACCAGTGAGCATCGTAACAGTAGGTGCTATGGGAATGGTAACGAGAACCGTAATGGTAGTGGTTATGGCAGTGGTAATGGTACTGGTAATGGTAGTGGCAATGGTAATGGTAATGGTAACAGCAATAATAATGATAGTGATAATGACAGTGGTCATGGTAATGACAACGATAATGGTAGTGGTAATGATAGTGATAATGACAATGATAATGCTAATGGCAATGGTAGTGGTAGTGATGATGACAATGGTAATGACAATGATAATGGTAATGATAATGATAGTGGTAATGACAATGATAATGGTAACGACAATGACAATGATAATGACAATAATGGTAGTGATCATGACAATGGTAACGACAATGACAATGATAATGGTAATGACCATGGTAATGGTAATGGTAGTGGTAATGACCATGGTAATGGTAGTGGTAGTGGTAATGACAATTATAATGGTAGTGATCATGATAATGGTAGTGATAATGACAATGGTAATGGCAATAGTAATGGTAGTGGTAATGACAATGACAATGGTAGTGGTAGTGGTAATGGTAGTAGTAATGACAACAGCAATGGCAATGGTAGTGGCAATGGTAGTGGTGGTAGCTGGTGCTGACTGTGCCCTCCCTGGATGCCGGGCACTGTGCTAACTGCCTACAACGCAGCTGCTGATGGAACCCACACCACAGTGCCAGGGCTGAATGTCACCATCATCTCCAGTTGCAAGTCTGAAAAGCTCACACATCTTCCCAGTGGTGGTGCCAGGAATTACCCCAGGTCTGAGCCACACCCTGCCTCGCTAACCTCTGTGTTGCGCTGCCCTTGGTGGATTCCCCACCCCCACTCTCCCCGGCAGCCCAGCCTGGTCCCCACAGCCCTGGTCTCTGGTCTTCTCTCCTGTCCTACCTGGCTGCCTCCCTGGGGCCCCCTCTCTCCCCTCTCCTGGGCAGGGCCCTGGACCCCAACCTAGCCTCAGCCAGCGGCCCGGCTGCAGATCTCACACTCCTCATCCCAGCTCACACCCCCCTATCCCAGCTCACGCCCCCCATCCCGGCTCACACCCCCATCCCGGCTCACGCCCCCCATCCCGGCTCACGCCCCCCATCCCGGCTCACGCCCCCCATCCCGGCTCACGCCCCCCATCCCGGCTCACGCCCCCCATCCCGGCTCACGCCCCCATCC